>JAZHYW010011736.1:0-116564 GCA_037355805.1 Ixodes ricinus
TACTTAGTTTCAGTTACGTATTACTCTCGCAGCCAGAAGAAGCGGCCACGTGATCTGAAGCTTATTAAATGCCGCCAATGTTTATTACAGTCACACGCTGGG
Organism: Ixodes ricinus; assembly: GCA_037355805.1. Lineage (NCBI taxonomy): Eukaryota > Metazoa > Arthropoda > Arachnida > Ixodida > Ixodidae > Ixodes > Ixodes ricinus. The sequence goes on from JAZHYW010011736.1 coordinate 103, forward strand.
GGTTTGCAAATTGTAGGGCGTACGCTGGGTCCCACACATTGGTAAAAGAATACTGAACCGATATTTTGGGTGAAAATTGTTGGTCATAATGGGATTTTTGGCGCACAGATTAGTTATAAGGTAGGGCTCCGTGTTTTCGGATAGAACGGAAAAACTCCGAAAAACACCCGCCGGTAAAATTTTCGTAAATTCGGATTTATCCGATAAACCCCGAATTGTTATGCTGCCCATTCCCCCCCCCCACCCCCCCCTCAACAACAAAAAAGATTTTTTTTTTTTTTTTTTTACAATTTGATTAGCGCAGGATTAATGGTACTGGGGAAAATGACACCATAATTATCTTTCAATCCTCGGACCGCTGTCAAAGGGGGTCTTACGGCTTGTCTCGTCAAGGTTGGTTCAAGGAAACAGGTCATCGGTACCATTCGTGTCACGACAAAAGCCACTCTTTTGGGTTCCAGTTTGGGCCATGGGATTTGGGATTTAGAGAGAGTAGAGGGTATGTTACTGGGGGTAATAGTGAAAGCTATGGACCATAGAGATTGTAAAAAATAAGGAAGAGGGGCGAGTTGAAACTTCTCCATTACATCCTTAACCACTCCACCTCGCGCGGCCGCAGGATAGACTGATGGGATGACTACGAGCTTCCTTGAGGCTACCTCCGGCAGTTTATTGATTTTAAGGTATCGACATTTATCGAAGCCACACTTGTGTGCGACTTTTGTCGTGGGACAAATTAGTATCGCCAATGACACCAACGCCAAATTCAACTGAAGAAATCTTAATTGATACAAACGCATTTTATTTTTTATCTGGCATACCGTCTGAATCCGGTCATTTGTTGTTATTTTAATAGGAAACTGCGAAATTAACCTCGAATTTCGGAGAATTGGAAATTTATCAAAAATAAACTCAATAAACACCGAATTTTCGCTAATAATAAACTCCGACAAACACCCTCCGGATTTCACGAAAAATAAACTCCGAAAACCCGGAGCCCTAGTTATAAGTTACGTTCTCTTGAGCGAGATTGTGACCAAAATGTATTAAATAAAAATATAAATATGGTACGCAACCCCTGGCGCGCCATTGTGGAAGCTCACTTCGTGACGTCATCTGTGCTGCCAGCTTGGGAATGCGCTTTTCCCGGTGAAGGTTAAGTGGCGCAAGCTGTCACCCGTTACTAAGTGGTACAATTTATGTACCCGTTTATTATGCAATAACAATATCTGTGTATGTATGCATAGCCGCCAGACATCCATCCATCCGGTATTTGGCAACCTCGGCCCGTTCTTTGCTCTTCAAGCGTGCTCCTACCTGCTCGTACCTCAAGCTCGGAGATCGGTTGTGCTAGAGCCACTAAATGAGCTGCGCTTAGAGTATCGGAACTCTGTTCCCGGACATTGTTGTGGGCGCCGCCATTTCGGTGCTTGTGCAGAGCAGACGCAATTGCCGATCGTCATGATTCAAAAGTTCGACTTCCTCTGCATTAGATTCGGTGTTAGGAAGCTGAGGTAATATTGCTTTACTCTGTCGCGAACTGTTCAAACAATTGTGGAGGACGGAAAATCGTTTCTTGTGATTCCAGATAAAGCTTCGGATAACTGGCAACCATGATTTTAAGCCACAATATGGGCAAATGTCGTTACTCTGAAGCGTAGCTTATTTAGTGGCATCTATTTTGTGCTACGGCGACGTAGCACAAAATGTGTGTTGTTTTGTCGCTTCATGGGTTGCTCTCTAGTTTTACTTTCTTAGGTGTTACTCCTTTAAGCAGAGTTTTTCTTTATTGTATGTGTTGATTTTGATATTTTGCCTCTCCCGGTCAAGTGAGTTTCCTTTCTATGCTGAACACTCACCTTGTCTGACCTTGCCGAATGGTGTGACCGGGGAGGGAAGGGGGCTGTTGCTTTGTCAGGTATTTTGTTTCGTTTCGTGACGGCCCCTTAGACAACTGTACTACCCGTCGGCTTCCCCACTCAAAAAAAAGAAGAAAAGCTTTGATTAAAAAACAAAAAAACAACACGGCTTTGTTTTTTGCCTGTAAGCCAGTTAGGATGGCAGTCTTGCAATCCTATTATCTCGGCATGAAATAAGAAGTTTCGTCGTTTCGCTGCAGCTACAAGGTGTACCGCCACACAAGGCACTTCATCCTTTTCTCGGATGCCGTACTCAGCCTGCTGTCTGCGGGCATGGCAATCCTGGCGGGTCCCGTATGCGACCGCTACGGCTACAAGTATGCTACGCACATTCCTCATAGCGATAACCTCTTCAGAGTTCTATGAACCTGGCGTCATCCCCGCTTATTCCTGCCGATACATTCGATGTAGCGAAATATTTGCTTTACAAGGTACGCGCTGGGCAACAAGGCCACCACATTTACAACTGAAGGGACGTCAAAGGGCGGAGTTCAGACTAAGGCACAGGAATAGGAGCCTAGCCAATACCTCCTATAAGACAAGGCCTGCGCATTACGTCATCGTAAGTGGATCCCCGCCTGGCGGCGAGGCTGACGCACGCTAGGTGGTGTTACTTGGATTCACTAGCGATGACGTTCGGGAGGAAAGGCGTAGGCGGGCTTTGTCTTCTAGGTGGTACTGGCCTAGCCCAGCAGCAGGCTTTTGTTGGTGCGGAAAGTGTCGTGTTGAAGGCACTTTCCAAAGTCGATCGCGCCCGTGCCTTTGTTAGCGCTGCAGTTTGTGAGCTGGACAATAACAACGGAAACAACTGTTTGTGGAATCTCAGGTAACATCTAAAATGCGCAGGCACAACTTTGATTGTCGCTCGAGGCGTGCGAGGGCAAGGACACCCGCAGTTTTCACTTTATTGCCACAGACACGTCATGTTTAATGCTTTTCTTTAATCTCTAGGATCGGTACGAAAGGTCGTCAGTATCAATCAATCAATCAATCAATCAATCAATCAATCAATCAATAATCAATCAATCAATCAATCAATCAATCAATCAATCAATCAATCAATCAATCAATCAGTAATCAATCAATCAATAAATAACTAATAATAATAAATAATGAATGAATCAATAATAAATCAATCAGCAATCAATCAATTAATCATGAGAACTTTATTGTGTTTCTCAACAGCTTTAGGGGCCTTTTTTAGAGTTGCACATAATAAAACAGCACTGAACTAAACAAACTACACGGCAATCTTGACCACTATACTATTCTTGAACTTTTTAAAAGGTATAAGAAAAGTCCACGTGAAGGTTAAAAACTTTTTGTACATGAGCCTCATCCGTGTCAGCAGAGGACTGGACTCTAGATAAGCAGGGGTAAAAGAAAGGAGTAGACCTATTTTGTCACTGGGGACATGAATTGAGATTCTACTCAATAACATGTAGCATGAATGTAAAGTGGGCGTAACGATGCTTCGGTTTTATGTTATTCACGTCCACTTTGACTTTTCTAGGCTACTCAAGATTTTTCTAAATATTCACCATTTTCCGAAAGGCCCTCTCAACGTTACTAAAACACAGTTGGGAAACTCACCCTTGAAACATGGACCGCTGGCGTCCACCGACACCAAACTAAATGCGACAACAGCGCCATTCTTTGGCAACGAGTTAAAAAATGAAAGTTGCTCTACATAGCTACCAGAGTACTGAAACTCCCAGACTCGAGGTGCCAAGATGGAGTCTCAATTTAGTTTCTTTACTGTGATCACCATGAGCTTTTAGAAAGCATGTTTTTGCGTAAAAACAAACGGAAAAGCTCTTTTTGTAGGATTTTGTTTAGATTGGTACAGAATGGCAGGAGCGTGATGTTCGCATAAAGCTTTAGTTTACAAGGTTTTGCGGCACAATTAATAATGTTTTTATACAAGCATGTCTCCCCTTTCATTTCAGGTAGCGCGTCCCGACCTGGGCGCCTGTATGTCTGATTTCTCTCTTGTGTCCGTTGTTTTTTGCGCCTTACACCATGATTTCTAACTTCGGTGGTCAATCGCGGCGCGTCCGCTTGGCAGGCGGGGGTTGGCAACCCTGAAATCCCTTCTACTGTATACGTTTCGGCGCCAAAATGGTCGATCAAATCCAAAATTGAATAGTAACAAAGGACGGTATTGATTGCGATACTCTGGTGCAGCCGCGCAGTTCCTTGAGTAGCCGCTGCAGGAGAAATGGCGGCGTTGCGATCGTGTTAAGTTTGCTTCTATATAGTACTGATCGGAGCGATATCTTTGTTTAATGCAGGCTACTATGGCAGTTTTCTAACTTAGTATTGTGGTAACGTTGGACCCCTTTGAGAACCTGCCCCTTAAAAAGTCACTGAAATAAACAATATTTTTTTTTCAAAGAGATATGTATATTAAAAATATTTTACCACGAAAACTACATTCCTTTAGCAACGTTTACGCCACTGGACGCAATTTAGGTTGAGAATGTGGAGGTCGCAGCACGCTAAGCCCCGCCCCGTGCTTACAAGGTGCTTACTTATCTCATTCGCTGGAGAGATGATTGACGGGGGAAACGTTGGTTCTAAATTTGTATCTTCGTGCCATAATAGTGTTTTAATTGATTATATTGTATGGTTGAGAAGCAACCAATTAAGAAAGAGTCATTATTGTTTTAAAATGTATTCTGAGATTAGTTCTGCTTTGGTTTGAAACGTTAACAAACATGGCTGCCGGCGGCTTCGGAGTGCTGAACAAGCGTAGCTCGTTCAGCTTGCCAGTTTTATTGGTGCGGGTCGTTTTGAGTTCAGAGAAGCGTTTAAGGAAGATCTCACCAACCGACATAGTTTACAGTAAACAACTGTCGCAAGTACGCGCCTTCGGAAGCGCTGTGCGGCTGCTTGTTTCTTTAGCGGGACCGGCTTAAACCTAGCGTCCCACATTAACTCTGTTGATCCGATCTGTCTTGATTATCTTCTTTGCGAGTGTTGGTGCCGAATAAAAATGTTGGTTCCCGTAAAAGCGGCCCCGCTGCTCTGTGAATTGTGCAGCCGTCGTGACTGCGACCATGGTTTCAATACGAACCAGATGCCTACACATGTATGATTTGGCGAGCCATTTGGCTGGGGGTTATCGGACGTTTGGTTTGTATCAAGTTAATGCTCGTATGTTCCCGTCATTTCGCTCTCAAGTTTTACAGTGCACCTGTCCTGCCAAAGCGAATAATTTTAGGTAACGCTATTAATTGTGCGTTATGACGCTCTCTCACTTTGCTCGCGGATGCCATGCGAAGAAAAAATAACAAGAACACAAAAGTTAAAATGACTGCATATTTATTTCGTTGCTTATATTAGTCTCCTTGGTCGCTTTTACGGCACATCGGCCGACGCGGACAGACGCTTGCATTGGACCGTCGCTCGTGCATGATCGAGCGCTAGAACGCCGCTTTCATGATCGAGTCTTGCGAGCGTTGTATTAGTTTTTAGACGGGGACGCAATAGCAGACGGACAAAGGCGAAAACGAGCGCCGACAGGAAGCGTTCATGCCCGCATCCTACGGGCATGGCAGACGACGATAGATGGTGATGAAATAGCAGACGATGCTGGAGGCTGCCGCGCGGCTGCTCCCACAACTGGCAGACGTTGTCAGATTCCAGACTAGACGCGCAGGATGTCGCGAAAGGGAGACATTAGGCTTGTTAGCGTGTTGGGCCGAAGCAGCCAAGCCAATCCAGTAGAAATGGGCGGGGCAACATATTTGTGGGTGGGGCTTAGAGCGGGCCTTGACCTCCACCTAAATTGCGTCCAACGGTGTAAATATTGAGCAAAATAATGTTTCTTCTCGTGGAAACATACGAAAAAAAAACGTGTCCCATCTATGCTCTTTAAGAAGCTTTTCATTGCAGTGTCCCTTTAAGCCGCGGTCACACTGCTTATACAAAATAAAAGACAGTCTGCAGACACTGTCTGGCGCGTGTTCCTTCCTTGTGTTCCTGCCACATTGGTCAGTACAAAAACTCTCTGCAGACCTGTTCGTAGCATACATATGTATACAGCAAGCAAGCTTAGAACATATTTGGGGCGTCAGGTAATTCCTGCTATATCTGCAGCACGCACCGTTCCATTTGCATATTGTATAAGCAGTTCAGTGCGGATTTAGGGGAAACTTTAAAAATAGCGATACATTTTGGAAGCGAAAGGAGCCACTGATGTTGCTGACGTACAAAAAACGCTATGAACTCTAATTTATGGATATAATGTACAATATTAGATCTGCATGTTTCATGGTTTCGGCTATATTTTTGTTACGTTACTGATGTACGGGTTGTTTCTCAGCTCCCAATGGAGCTGCAGTGAAGGCAAACTTTGATGGATTTCGCCTTCAGTCCTATTGGCTGGAGCGCGTCATAGTTTCAAGGAACGCTCGCCATAGGCCGCTGTGCTTCAGTTTCAACGACCGCCACCCCATGGCGCTGCGTGTCCGCGCCGCCAGCGCGCCGGTAAGACAAAACGTCTAGACGCCGAGCGAGGCAGAGGCTCGACAGCGGAGGTCAGCGCGGCGAGAGAGCGGGCGCTCGCCCGGCCACGCCAGTACGTCGCAGACGAAATAAGGGAACGGAAGAACGACACGCATGCTCTCGCGTTCACAGCTCATAAGAAGTGCCTAGGTACACCTTGAATATTTATATAAACGCATCACCGATATTAAAACTACACGCTACTACAAAATCCGGCCGTAAGGGCCAGTACATTTGATACTCTTTGTCGAATTCTAATTCTAATCTACATTCCTGAATCTGGGCACGCGAACGCCATTTCATAAAATATTTTTTTATATTTGTTTTTAGCTTGACCTGGTGAAACAAGAAAAAAACAGTACAAAAACATCGGCCTTCCATTTTTTATGTCATGTACCGATTGTTCGTCATCTTCACTGTGGTTTGCGAGCTCGTTCTGAGGTTTGTCATCGTCTAACATTTTGTTAAAATTAATACTTTTGCCACCCGAGGAACAGCTTGAGAACCCTTTGAGCAGCCCACAAACAGGCTGGTATAGGACTTAGAAAATACACTTTTGCCGTTTTTTTTTATTTTGTTGTTTCATATTTAACTACGTCTGAGTTGAACTCCAAAGAATTTGACATAAAACATTCTCTGAAACGACTTTCGCGTGCCCAGTTTCAGCTATATACGTTTGGAATTCGAATTTTGTAAGGCGTGCCAAACGTGCTACTCGGTAAGGCCACAGGCTGAATACCTTCAAGAATTAATATTATTAATTAAAAGCTATTTTGAGCTAACGGTGATTTTTTCTTATATTATAACCCGCTGTCAAGCTGATGTGTCGCGTATCAACATCCTGTGTTCTGCACCAGCATGTATCACTTTTGATAGGCTTACTCGCAGTCAAACATCTTCGGCAGTCTTATAAGGCTGATAAATGTGTTCACTCTAAATCGAGTGGCAAAGTTAGTAAAATGTGTCGGTCTCACACTTCTTCGTACCTGTGAAGGTTCTAGTGATCCAGCATCTTCAAACCGAAATGTTTTCTCTCAATCACTGCAGTTGCCCCAAACATTTAAGCGTGTTCTTCTTCTTGCGTTTCTTGTAAATACCACATTGTCTGTTGTTGTTGTTTTTTTTTGTGTTTTTTTTTTTTTGTTTTTTTTTGGGGGGGGGGGGTGAAAGGCGCTTAGAAGATTACAAACTCTAACAGAGTGTTACAATGTTGTTTCTTTCTGGCATGATGCGACGTTGATAGTAATTTATTATCGTCGTGCGTATGTTGCAAGATGGGAGTTGGCTGTTCGTCGAAATGCACACAGCGCGATGTCTGTTAGTGCGAACACGACGTAGGCGCTTTTTCGCATTTCATTTCCAACGAGTATTGCGGGGCCTCATATTTTACAGCTTATGTTAGTGCCATCAACTAGCATGAATTTCTATCACATTAGTAGTTTGTGTCATGGCTTAAAGGGGCGATGCAACAATTTTTGTACTTTTGCACAAATACCGCTTAGAACGGATCCCTGACGTTAATGACCTATGAAACACGCGTTCGTTTTTCACCCCACGCAATAGAAGTCCCAGAAAAGAATTAAAGAAAAACGAGCAGCGTTCACCCCCTCAACTCGCAGCCAGAACGAGCGGCCACGTGATCTGGAGCCGATTATATGCCGCCAATGTTGATCATAGTCACGCGCTGGGGTTGGCAAAGCACAGGACACGCGCTGAGTTCCAGACATTGTTATAGCTCGGCTATCGTCGTCGTTGCAGCGATTGGACACGGGCCACTACCCGAATGCTTTTCGAGCGAGTAATTATCACGAGCCCAAATCGAGCGCCCACGTAATGCTCGGGTCCAATCTATGAACCGCATTCAAATATCGTCATATGGGTGTACTGCGATCCCCACGTTACGTCATCAAATTTTGCAAAGGAGAGATTAAATGAAAATGATCGCTTTTGTCCTTGAAATTACACCGCAACAAAGGAGTTTCTTGGCCAGTGGCGTTGTGTGCGAGTATCCTTGAGTCCCACTAGTGCCAGTAAGCTCGTGTAGAGGGAAAAACATTCCAATTAAATATCGTTGCACCGCTCCTTTAATGACTTACGTGACAAAATAACAAGACCGGAATCATTTTTTCCAAGTCGAAGTGTCACAACGCCAAAGAACACGGTCAAGAGTATTTAGCTTGGATTTCAATATTTTCTCGAATTTCGTATTAATTGACTCGTAATCCTGACAAATATAAATTTTATGCAGAATTTATATATAGTATTCACATCTTAACGACTCTTTCAACTTTCTATGCTATCACGTACATATCGACATTCTGTTAATACAGTTCCAAAAGGCTCCCTTTTAAATCAAGCCTACAGAATACAGATAGATATGCTATAAAATATTTATCGACGCGTCTAAACAAATTTTAGCACCTTGCTACTATAAAAGTGTTATAGACTTGACTCGATAAAAATAAATACACTTCGGTGAGGTTACATCATACTAAGCTGGATCCCACCCTTACACTGTGTGAAATAATTATCTAGTTGTCGCCTCTTGCAATGATTTATAGCTCGAAGTACGATGCAAGAACCCTTAAAAGCCACATTTCGTATACATTATATGCGAAAACACGAAATATACTTTTACTTTATTTTTTATTATCTGGGTGTTTTTCGTTTAAAATATTGACTTTCAAGTGTAGGGTATCCACGGTCGCGGGGAGCAGTTAACGCAACTGAATTATTTGTGTCATGAGTACTCGGTGGCGTTTGTTTTGTTACGTATGAATATGTACGCAGGTCAAGTGGCGAGTGCATATATTTCTTGGATGTATTGTGGTAAATCAAAAACGAATCTTCGGTATTTTCATTGTTTTAGCAATATACAGGATTACTGTCTATAGAAGGAGAATAATAACGTTCAAAGAAGTTCACATATATTTTTATAGAATTTCGATTTAATCATTATACACCTTGGGCCTCAACTCCAACTTGGACAAGTACGGTTAACACCAAGGCTTTAGCTAGAGCCGATTACCTTGTGTAACATTTTATCTTTTTATTTGGTTTGTTACATACTTGCAAAAGTGACAAACTTAAGCGAAAGATATAAAGCGAAAAATACAGCAGTTTTAGAAAATCAAGGAGGACAAAGAAGGAGCGATGAATGATGACGAAGTAGAAAGGTTAGAGCAATTCGAGCAAGACTAATTAAATGGTATGTGAATCATTGATTGGCCACTTGAAGTCCCACTTGTGAAGCGAGAGAGATAGTCGAGATTTTTCTGCCTAAATTCGGAAAGCTGCTTCACGACGGCATCTCCGAGCCAAGAAAACGCTGCAAATTTTTCAGGTGCATTGAACTTTCGTGGCCCTCCCTAATTGAATAACGGGAGGGTTTGAAGACGAAGGCAAATTATCGGGGACGTAACGCAAGGATCTTTCAAGAAGGATTCCTACAGTCGAACAATAATGAATCGACTTTACCGAAGAACCATAGACCGGTTGAGAGCCAGGTGGACAGCCCGACAAGCCGAGAACAACAGGGTGATTAACGACGCCGACTTCATCTTAAAAGATCTTCACACAGACCTAATAAGGCTGAACGCGTTTGAAGATCGGCTGAGTCCCAGCAACTCCATGCTAGTCCATTTCAACGAGAAGCTGGGACCATTATTGCCAAATGCAGATTTCGAAAACGAGTACACTACAGTGTCCGAATACCAAAATCTGGCCTTCGGTGTTCTTACGGAGCTCCAGTGCATGATCGAAGAGCTTGAGGTCATCAGACGGTACACTGTTGCTGCTACCCCAGTACCAACAAACAGCGCTCCCGAAAGAGTGGCCGGTTCTAGGGTGCCCAGATTGCCGAAATTTGACACAACTTTTCAAAAGCGACATAAGTCACTGGAGGGATTTATGGCAGCAATTCGAAGGACCAATTTACTCACGCCGGACTTTGTCCACAACTGTGAAGTTCCATTACTAACAGCGGTACATCGCCGGCGACGCAGCATCAGCTGTTGCCAGACTGACGACGACTGAGCTGTGCTTTTCGGATACTATCTAACTACTTATACAGCGATTCGGAGATACAAAAAGGCTAGAGCTGCAAAATCTAGCGGTCCTTCGGAATCTTCACTATAGTCGATCCTCGGTCGACACTTGTGGTCTTCGCAAGCTTTATGATTCAACGCAGATGGACATCCCTGGCCTCAAGGCCCTTAATAGTCAAACTCTGAGTTTTTCTGCAATTCTGGGTGACAAATTGAAGGAAGGTATGCCTTACAACATCGTCGTACAATATAATCGAGAAGGGGGCTACAAGATTCTGCGCAGCTTAGAATTGATGCAAGACGACGGCTCCGGATTCGCAGCATTTACCGCCGCTTCGGGGATCAACGAGATTTTGCAGTTCCTTCGCATTGAAGTGGAAAGCAGAGAGCGAAACTGCCACGCCAGAAGTCAAAGCAAGGAGCACGCAGGCGAGACGGGGCACATATTGCCACGCACGTAGGCGAGCGAACGCGTGCGTGGCCGAGTAGTTACCGCACTTGAGTCTCGCGCGGTAGGTAAGGTTCGATTCCTGGGAGCGCCGCGTCTTTTATTTATTCTTTCAATTTAGATTTCTGGTGATTTCGAGAACCATGTTTCTTGTTCTAGGTTAGAAGGTTCTACGCGCCGAACCTTCTAGGCCGAATGTTCCAGAGACCCACGCGTCTACAAAAGGTACTCCCCTGTGGCTAACTGCAGTCAGTCTTGCCCCCGCGTTCGATCCTGCTGTTACGCCGCCATCGACGCCCGCGACGCTCTATTGTTATCTTCTGTCCCCCTTTTTTGGCACAAGTTCGCCCCATTAAACATTTAGTTACTTTAATTTTCGTCGCCTCATCACTTGTCATTCGTGACGATATCCCAGCCGTTTTCATCTACTTCTGCACTTCACAGTTCGACTCTACAAACAACTAATGAGTGCCATTTCTGCCATTCTAAAAGACACGTGACTTATTTTTGCCAATCCTAGAAGACACAAGTAGAAAAAAATAATTTACAGAAAATGATATGAGATGTTTCTGCTGCACCACCAAAGTACATCGTGCAAGAAATTGCAAAGGGCGGTCACGGTGCCCATATTGTAATGGAGGACACTCATTTACAATGTGTGATCCGTCATTCGTACAGACGTGAAAAGAAGAAAAAAGTGGACTCAGTAGTCTGTCTTTCTTCATCTGAACCGAAGCACAAGTCTTCGGCTGTGCAGGGCAAGGGCAAACCCATCAGCGAAAGGGGCCGTAACTGTAACAGAAGCATCCTTGATGGATGCAGCCAACGATCATTTATCACAGAAGATGTTGCACGGTGCCTAAATTGCAGAATCATGGGAAAAACTTAGCTGGCACTAGATACGTTTGCTAGCACATCAAGCAAGCTATTCCATCATAGAAGTGTCATAGAGGTTCGGAGCGAGAGTCAGTGTGACGACACTGAGTGCTCAATCGAAGTATTTACCACACCGGCAATTTACAGAACTTAGCTGCCTCGTTCGCAGATAAAACCTATGCGCGCTTTTTGAGTGATCAAAACAAAAGTCTGCCTGGTAAAATGGTGTTTCCTCTCATACAAGGTTCGCTTGGAAAGAGTCCGCTCATCGGATCAGATCAAATACCAAGCTTGTCACACGAGAGATACTAAGTTTTAAGAAAATTAACAACTTAGTGGCCATGACCACTACATTGGGATAGACGCTTTAAAGAATCGCCGTCTAAAAGGAAATATTGACATAACAATCAACCCTTATGATGGAGGGACTGCACTTAAGCAATCTTTTTGACGAAATTGATCTCTGCCGTTTAGGTGCAAGCACTCATGGGCACGTTAGTGCTAAAATGTAGCAATGTTGCATTTACAGTTCATAAAAAAGTATTAACACGACTACAGTTAAAGATACAAGAGTGTAAAAGTAACTTGTTATTGTTAAAGACACTTCGCTGAAGTAACGCCGCTACTTCGTCGTTACTTAACGAAAAAAGTTGAGAAAATATTCCAAATTATCCTTCCTTAGTACGCCTCTAAATTAGCATAGATTTTTTATAGGACATTCTGTTGTTCCCAGTAGTGAACTGAATTTTTTGAGAAACTAAGATTTCTCCAATAATCATAATTAATATGTCTGGCTCTTCCATTTTAACTTTTACCATGAATAGCTTCCTTAACAATATTATTGTGTCAGACAGTATTGCAGTGAATCCAGTATATGATAGAGCATTTATAGTTTCTTCTTTGTCAAAATTACAGGCGACTTCAGTATTTCTATATTTTACGCTAGTAGATACCTGATGGTGATCCATAGAAAAAAATGCTTTAAAATAAACGCGTCCGCCATAAGTCATAAACGAATACATGAGCACACGTCTAGATATCGGGTGTATCCAATCATAGTGCGAGTTTTCAATCGGTCAGTTATAACTTCAAAATTTTTCGTTGAGACGAAATGAACAGAAGCAATAAAATTCTGTAAATGTGAAGTCAATAATAATATGAGTCATACTTTGCAATTAGATTTGTAGATGTCTTCCTATGGCTCTCCAATTCATTTGTCTTTGGATTGTTCTCCCAGTTTTCAAGCTTATCTTGAAAACGTGAAGAGCAATGTTACGGCAACATTATTCCGTCAAACACGCTGAACGTGGCTGCTGAGCAAGTAAAGCACTTATCAAGACACAAATGCCCACTGTGTGTAGAATTCCAAACGGCTGTTGAGGTTTTGTTTTCCGCCACTTTCTATCCAGGTCGGACAAGCATGCGCTCCTCCATCGCATTTCCACAGGGACTAGAGTACTTTAACGAATGCGCCTTAGCAGAAGAAAACTACCATCTAGTTGTAATGTTGTATAGTTCATCTTTCTCTCTCTCTCTCTTTCACATGCTTCGATCAAGCCAAACTACCCTGAGAAATGAGACGTGCGCAGACATAATTATGGCTAAAATGCTTCGAAGTCAATGGCTCAGAGTCGGGGGTCTCTTGAAAACTCCCGACCGGTAGGAACGATTCCCCCGTGACTTTTTCGTAATTTTGCCAATTTGAAACACACCCGTTACCCCTAGCAATTTGATGTGTTTTAGAACGGTTAGGTTCATTTCACCCTTTCCACCTATTCGACAGGTGCCCTTTAGGCAACGTAAAGTTCCTTGAGCAATGCCTGGAGGTATCGCATAATTTTATTTCGTCTACGCTTTCCACACGCACGCAAAACAAGGCAACATTTTACACGTACTATTCTGGTTGCGTTTGCGCAAGGGTGACATTTACATGTTGTTTCCATATAACAAACTACGTTAGTGTCTAACAGTTGGGGGAGCGTGGGTCTGGCCAGGGGCCGCTACCGACCAAACAAAGAGGACACAGTCCGAAACGCACGGCAGCTCACGAGGAAAGTGCCAATAAAAGGAAGACACGCCCACAGATCTGGGGAGACGGACCGAGGTCACAGAGGCGTGCAGTTCGAACACTCCGGCAATTTTTTACTTCGATACAAACAACCCATTACTGTTACCCTAATAAATGTATTTTCTCGTTATGCAAACCCCGGCTTCGTATTGTTCCTCCCGGATGGGCATGCAGCAAGGCAACCCCACCACATGGCGCCCAACGGTGGGCCCGAACCCACGACCCCGAGATTAAGAGTCTCGTGCTCTACCGACTGAGCTAGCCGCTTTCTTATTTTAAATTGTGGAACATCTTTCAAGGAGGGAATTCGTCAAGCTGTTTTTCTAGCTTTTTTTTCTAACATCCCTCATAGTTGTGATAGTAAAAAAGCATTGTTACATGGTGTCTTTCATATGCACATTCTACAAGAATAGATGCACGCTTAATCAGGAGCCGACTGCTACGCCGGGTATAGCTTCTAGAAATTGAGCGAAACTTGCCAGGACTGCTTGAATGACAACTACAACCTGTGCACTAATGACGCAGTCACACTGCTAATACATCCTACAAAAGCCAGTATGCAAACTCGAGTCACCATATTATCCGTTGTTGGAATGCCGCGTGCCAAGTTTCCACTTTGAACACATTGCCAGCTGGCATTCAAAGCACGGATCTCGTAGTGACTCGCGTTCGAATCTGTATGTAGACTGTTTTTGTATGATGTAGGAACATTGAGGCCCGGCTTAACGCTTCAATTTCAATTTGGACGTTCCGCATAAATCAGCTTCTTAAAATATTGACCGGTGAAAATCGGATGTTCATAACATCTTGTGTTTAATTGGCGGGAACCTAATGATTAACATTGGCTAATTTTATGGTATTAACTTACAGCCCAATTTAATGCAATCGCTGACGGATAATTATACGAAACTCCTTGCCGAATTTTGCAAGTCTCAATGGCTGCAATCCTTATTCCTAATTTCCCTACGCCTGATGTGACGCCACACCAGGCTTGCAATTGTCAGATCCTATTCCTCATTCCTGTGTGGGAACACAGCGCTCCCAACGCGCCGCACCGTTGCATTTACTTGCTACAGTAAATCTCGCGAAGTGTGGAGCGTGACAACCTCACAACAAAAGTCCCCTTTCATTCATAAGAAAAAATGTGTCTAGCGCAGCAACGACCCTAAATTACGCCGTAGCGCTCACACGCAGGACAAAGTTCGAAGGGCTCTTCAGTTGGGCGCGTTGTTTGGCTTATGTTACGTCAGAGCCTCTACTGATTTGATGGTGGAAAAGAAACACACAGTTCATGCAAGCTTGGTTTAAAATACAATTACTCGTACAGGGAAGCACACAAAGTTCAGATTTCTAGTGGAAGGTGCTTTTGCAGCCATGGACAATCAGGTCAACATGTTTTATTGAATAATAAATTTGAAAGGACAATACCTTTAACGTATCGTGCCAGGATTCACTACAGGGGTTCCCAAAGGCGGTGAAAGCTTTCCCTAAAATAGTGGACAGAATGACTCACCTGAGTAAATCCCCCCAAATATATAACTTTGTTTTCCCTACGCCCTTCATGTACAGTCAGCCGTAAAACGAATTATAAGAAGGAAGTGATTGCCTGACCGGCGATAAGGTGACACGGGGCGCTTCGGTGGCGTTAGCACGCTGGGGCCACGATTGCCGGAATAGCCTACTTTTGGGATGCACCGGAGACGTCGGCAAATAGGCGCAGAGCTCATGAGAGATAACGGCACAAATTTACCACAAAAAAGCGTCGTCTCAAGCGTGGCGTGACCCGTCACTCTAAAAAAGGCCGGAAGCAAGAAAAACTTACGGGAAGATTTATTGCTGGATTCTTAGGGAAGGGAAATGACACACAAGTTTCCCTTTGGGAAACGCTATCGCTGACTTCTTCACCTCTCTTAAGCGCGGTCCAAACCAAAGCTTCTTTTTGCGCGTGTAGGTCGGGCGGCTTGCGGATGTGACGTATTTCGTGACGTCGCGCCGGTTCTTTGCTTCTTCCGGGCGCGCACAAAAGTTGGTCGATCTTAACTTATTCCTGAAAGCGCACGAAGACGCGTTGTGACGTAGTCGGACGCTCCTCTCTCCCGGAAATCGGTGGAGGGCAAGCTAGTTCCGGCTCCGCGTTTCTTCGCCGTCTGGCCGGCGAGTCTGCGTGCGCGCGTGCGCGTTCGCCCGAAGCTGGCATCGTCCAAACCAGACCGCACGGTTCTGACTCAGAAAGCGCGCCCGGAAACAACAAAAACGACACGAAATGCGTCACATCCTTTCGCTCACGGCCTACAGCCGCAAAAAGAAGCGTTGGTTTGGACCGCGCTTTATAGGGCTGTTTCTTTTGGCTCTTTCTTTTGCTTCCTCTATGTTTTGATGCCACTTTTTGGCCACGTTACGTGGTAAATTTTAGCGTTTCCCAAAGGGGGCGCGTGTGGCGTTTCTCAAGAGACTTGCTAACACATTCACCAAGAACACGCCAATGTTCCCAACACGCCAACACGCCAACCCAACACGCCAACACGCCTCGCGCTTGCGCAGCACGGAGCACGGCTCATTATGGGAGCCACGCGAAACTGCTCAACCTCGGCCAGTGTAGCTCACGCTACAAAACAAAAAGGACAGCATCCTATGACTCATTCCTTGGAAAAGGGGAAGAAACCTTCACATGTAGATTTGAATTCATTTTTATTTGTTATATCTACAACGTGTGGTGGGGCAATGAGTTACATTCTGTAATGGCTAGTTGTAAAGGCGAGTTGTAAATTTGAGTAGTGCGACAATTTGATAAGCGAATTTTGTGAGGATGATTATGTCTGGTAAAGATGCGATGAGGGGGAGGCAATTAGCGTTCCTTAAGGTTAACATCAAAGTAATAAATATTATGGATGAACGCCAGACAGGAGACTTTGCGCCTGGCGTGTATGTATATAAGGCGTCTATGTAGAAAGTCGATGTATATAAGGTATAACCGCAACGTCCATCGATTTGTATCTTTCAATTAAGCCTTATTGCCTGCATGGTGGTGTTTCAATATCTGGCAAATGGTTTCAGACACGGCCACCAAGAGATAATCTGGATAACCAGACCCACGTAAACGCCTAACCTGTTTCTCCAAATTTTGTTCAAGTTGATGTTGACATGATTTCTTTAAGGTTGAAATAAGAGCGGCAATTTAGGCATCTACGTGTGTCTGGTTATCCCGATTCCCTCCTGGTGGCCGTTTCTGAAACCATTCACCAGAAATTGAGACGCCCACATGCAGGAAATGAGGCTTCATCGAAAGCTACAAATCCAAGAAACGTTGCGGTTTTACCTTACCTACGTGGACTCACACACAACCTAAAAAAAATGGCCGGGGGTACGATATTCGGGTTGTGTGCTCGGCACCGTACAAGGCGTAATCCATGTGCCGCAGAACAAATCAAAGAACAAAGAGAATATGAAACAGTGCATAATTCATCAAAAGATGCAGTATTTTCCGTGCCAAACGGGCGTTGTGTACCACATACCTCTTTCCTGTGGCAAATGCTATATTGGGCAAACTGGGCGGTACGTCAACGATCGAGCTACAAAGCTCGTGGCTACTGCTAAAGGGCAATCGGCTGGACATCTATCTGCGCAATGCCGGTCCTGTAATTGCACTTCTAATATTAACAATATTACCATTATAGGGTGACACAGGAACGCATATGCACGCAAATTAAATGAAGCCCGGGCCATCGAAGAAAGTGCTCAAATGTATGAGCGACCCGTCGATCACGATTCACGCGAAAGAGAGACAATACTTGGGATGTGGAACGAGCGGTCATATATTACCATTCTAATGGGTGCGGTGCGCCGTTATGGGGGAGGTTTTTTAACACTAGCTCTGGAAGAAAAAGTAAAGAAAAATCTACATAAGAGGAAGACTAAGTATTAAAGCAAACAAGTTTACATTCAGCGGTGTGTATTTTTTTTTGCTCTCTCGGCTTTTGGACGTTGTGACTGTTCAGCTAACCCCATACAATATGCACCAACTAGCTCAAAGCAAACCTGTAGTACGGGATCGACGCGTTAGTGTACGCGCTCTGTATATCTGTCCCCCTTTCAGTACACTCGATGCCGTCATTATTATATTGCTAAAGAAAGAATAGAAATGAAAAATGCGAATCGTTGCGTGCTGCATGCGATATACGTACAAACAGAGTAACTTCGCACTGAACCTGAAATACGGACCAACTATGCACAACAAACACAGCACTCTTACAAAAGCACATACGTGAGGCCTTATTCCCGTCCTTGTCGAACCAGCTTCCGTCCTATGAGCTTTAGATTTAAGAGGCAGTAACCTATCTTACCAGCCACCGCGTTAGCCATTATTAAGGCGGCGATAGTCACTTTCGATTCAAGGAACGCAAGGTGTGGCGAGCCATGAGCATCATATCATTCATCCTCAGTCAATAACAATGAAGCATCCGTCAGTAACAACGAAAAAAAAATCCCATGCAATGTCCTAATATAATAAGCCAGGACTTGGGTTACTAAAGCTTTCACTTACCATAGGTTGGCGGTGAAACTAACAAGGCGAGCTAAATCAAACCCTTCGCGGCAGCACAATGACTAAAAACCATGCTTCCTTTAAGACACTGCAGTTGTTATGCGTTATACGTTATGACTTAATCATATCAAAGAAACCTAATTTTTCAGTGGGATAGTAACAAACAGATGCACTGGAAGTAGCACCTCGGATTAAAGTTGCCACGACAACTACGCATCAATTAAAAGAAAAAAGCTTTATTTTGAACAAGCGCGGATCTCCAACAAGAATAATTATTGACTCCGTACACAGACTTTTTCTTTTTTTTTACTTTGTCTGCATAAAATTTATCGTTTGGACCGGAACAAATAAGAGCCTTATAATTTAGTTTTGTCTGCAAACGTTCCCAGGTAAGTAAATTTAATGGGTTTTTTTTGTCTGTTATTACATCTTTTGGAATATCTTTTAAGCTTGACACACTTTATCACTCGATTATTTCATGGCTGTCGACCTAGAACAAAATACAAGACTGGGTAGAATTAGAGTCTGCTTTTCGATCAGGAAACATTTTTGAGCCCGTTTTAACTATTTTTATGTGATTATAAAGATATAGTTTAAACGACTTATTTTTCGCGGGCTCAGTATATCGCAATTTAAGTCAAATCTGAAATTTTGGAATTATTCGCGCGTTCTTATTTTTGCGACGCGGCGGAATCTCAATATAGATTCCAATGTGTTTAAAGTTTACAGAAATTGTTCGCAAGACCTATTTTTCGCGTATTTTAAGCGATTCGCAAAAATTAGGTCCTCGCGAAAATTAAGTCGTTTACAGTAAATAAAAAAATACATTGGTATGTGATGCTGTACCAGGAGTCTTGTGCTGTTTAATTCAGAACATATGTGTATTACAAATACAAATTTGAACAATATATTGCAAAGCACATTGTCGCGTGACCGCGTGGGTGGCCGAGTGGTTACTGCGCTTAACTCTCGTGCGGAAGCCTAGGGCTCAATTCCTGGTAGCGATGCGAGTTTTTTTTTTTTTTCTCTTTCAATTTAGGTTTTTGGCAAATTCAAGAACTCTGTTCATTGTTCGAGCTCTGAATGTTCTACACGCCGAACCTTCTAAAATTTCGACGCCCGCGACGCTTTGTTGTTATCTTCGGTTTCATTTTTTGGTTTTGGGCACAAGTTCACCCAATTAAACGTTTTAGTTTTCCTGAGTCATTCTTTGCTTTGTCACCTCATCATTCGTGACAACATAGACAAATCTTAATTAAAGAACAAAAAAGCATAAGCAATTTTTTTAACCATGTAAATTCTTATCTTCTAATTCTTACAATTCAGTGGCAATTTCAAAGCCGAAGTAGCTTGAAACAAGGGCTGGCTACAAGAACATAAAAAAGTTTTGAAATACTGTCGCCGTGAAATCTCAAATGTAAGCACGTACCCTATGTTCAGTAATTAAGCCTTTATTCATAACATTTAAATATTATGTAAGTTCATCACAGCGATCATTATTGGACTTATTGTGTTACTGACCGCATAACTTCGAAGCAAACACAAGTTTCTTTTAATTTCAGAGTTTTTTATGTTGTGAAACTTCATTTTGAGTTTCTGTATATTTCTCGGGTAAAATCTGAACAAAAAGTGATAATTTGCTGACACATTTGAAGATATGTCCATGTCATATGGCTCCCGTCCAATATTATCTTCACCGTAAATTCTTTTACCTTTTAAAACCAGATGAAGTTATGAAGGCCAGAAGCTGTTAACCTATCTGTTCATTCGTTGAGTAAACGTTTATGATAGGCTAGTAAAACATTAGGAGTTTGCAAGTCATTATTGTTTTTTTCACAATAAGGAATGCAACTTTAGGTAAAAATTTGTGATTTTTATTATAGAAGGCGGTTCACAACGTTCGAAAGATTTGCTTATCTCAGAACTGAGCTTCTAAACATTTTGCACATTTTAGCCTTTTTCTTTGTGAAAGCTTATTTTGGGATATTTGCCTTCACGCGTTAGGGCTAGTAGGTGGAGACCGCAAGCATCCGAAACACCCTGCGCTGCAGCTTATCAGAGGTTACTTCCTCGACTCCGTACGGGCCTTGCGAAAGAAGGTTGAGCGCGCCAGTCAGCTGATGATAAGATTACATAACTTAACCAGATGCGAAGAAGTAAAAAAGGGGGACGTGTTTGTCTCTACCATTTATGCTTCTTCTCCTTTCTGTTACAAACTATGTCATGCAATTTGTGCATTTACCCGCGTTGACGTGTCTCTAGAGCTTCTCTCTGTTTCAGATTCGTTCCGACCGCAGCTGACCTTAATGCCGTGGACCCAAACGAGCACCTCCAAAAAGTGCAATTTTCACGAAGCTGGTCGCATTTTGTCGGTGTACTATCGCCGACAAAACCAGTCATGCAGTGGTTGCGCAACGATCCTGTGTTTCTTTATTTTTTCTGTGTGTTTGTGATTTGTTTAGACGGTGAAAGACAAAGACAACGAGCGCCATAACGATGCACTCTTTTGGTGACGCTTGATTCACTTCATTGAATCGTAGCATCGGCTGCTGTAAGATTTTAAATGAAGCGGAGTATACGGGGAGCAAGTGTTTCAAAACACGTCTTTTCCGCATCGCAACGGAAGGAGGATGACGACAATCAACCAAGAGAACGGCCATGGTAACGGGCAATGACTAGATAGCGAAGCGCCCCGTGTCACTGGTAGAAATCTTGGGTAAACAGAATCACGTGAGTGTACACGGAAGATCAGCAAGCGCACGAGGTGCGCATAGAGCAGACAATTTGCACGCCGTATACAGACATGGTCGCCAACGGTAGAAAATTCGCGATAAACTTGTCGTGCGGAATGTACTCGTAAAAAGGCTTTATTTTTTATGTAAAAGCTGAACAAATTTACATGAGCGGCGGCAAGAAGCTGCCCCAGGCACAAAGATGACAAAAGAGGTTTCAGCTTTTCACAAAATATTGGCGTTGTCCAACGTCGGAAAACAGAAATCGTTCGGTTTGCTTTCCAGAATGCCGGAGAAAACAAAGGGGAGGATTGGGTCAGTTTGCCTACGACCCTACGTTGAACATAATAAAAATTAAAGAGTCCTTGAGGACACGTACGACGTAACATAGACCACAAGATATGACAGGATCGTGTTCTGCATCTTGAAATTCTTTTATTACAGCGAAGCTGTACGTGACTTGTTGGTCGGATTGTTTCGTGTCGGCGTCCTCGCGGAAAAAAGACCTTCAGCGATTGAAGCAGGAAAGTGCATGCATCACACATATAACATACAGAACAGCATTTGTTTCAATAAAGAACAGCAGCAAAGCAAGCATCCGAAGCACATTATTAATGATAAGACGCTCCTAATAACAATGCGAAGCACGTAGCGCTCACCCCCTACGCTTCTCGGTTGATAATAGTGCACCGCAAGCTGCCGCGGCGACGGCAGCTTGTGACATGGAGAGTGAAGTCACTAGCATTTCATGTATAAAAAAAAACCGCCTATACCTCGCTTCACCTTACGTCCGGACGCAGCGGACACTCCTCGCCATCATAGCCAATCCCGTTCTGTGGGCCCTTGCTACGCTTTTCGAAGTGTCGCTGTGCCCCCTCTCTAAGGTCACGTGATACAAGGCCATATGGGTGTCACGTCATGACACTCATATGGCCTTGTATTGGTCCCGATAGCTCGCAACATTCGCTACGCTTGGACTAAGCTGAAACAGAGTATACTAACTCATTTCATTGTTCTCGCAGCACCGCTACGGGTAGGCCACGCATTGTTAGGACTCCCGAGGAGCAACGTGAATGCGAGAATCAGAAAAGGAAAGGAAACGCCAATACGACCAGCGGCAGCGTGCTGCAACCAGCGGCGGCATTTGGTGTAGGGCAGTGGGCAATCCTTGCAACTGAGAGCACAGCTTCGCTGGCCAAGAACCTAACAACGTGAATCTAGTCCCTACTTTTTATTAGCTCCCTGTCGGTGGCGTCACGAGGGTCAGCGGCACCCGGGGCGGTAGCCCGCCATGACCCCCCCCCCCCCGCTCTCGCGTGAGCAACCCGACCCCCCCCCCTCTCCGCTTTCGCGGCCCACGCGACTCCCCCCTCCGCCTGTGGCCCGCGCGCACTAGCCCTGCACGGGGCGGTCCGCCCCCCCCCCCCCCTTGTGACGCCACTGCCCTAGTTAAAGCTGTTTAGTTCACATTAGAAAGGAAACCTTTATAGGAGATAATGACCGTTTGCCTAGCAAAGTACACAATACAAAGACCGACATCTTTTTTGTAAACTTCAATTTTTGATATCGTTAAAACACGAACAAATCTAATATTCTGAGTAGAACACAGTTGGTATTACCGGACATATTCAACGCTGGAAGAATGGTGACTTTTCCCTGACACCCTGTAAAGAGAATTCCAGTGTCTCAACAAAATAAAGATATCAAGCGTTTTATTACATTGCGCATTAGAATAAAAGAAGATAAAAAGTGCAGCACGGCATAAAGTTGGAACAGGTGGGAAAAGGTGTATAGTGTTGAAAGAGGTCCGGAGACTTTCCCGCCTTTTTTTTCCATTGAGGATGCATCTTTGCGTTTAACGGATGGCTCCCTCAGGTGCCGTCATGGCTGTGGCCTTTATACACAACGTACGTAGTGAACTGTTTATTTCACCTTTAGTTTTTACGAGGGTTAAAATTGAACAAGAATATGTTCAAAATCATTTTCGAATTAGCCACTTGTTTTAAAAGCGTTAGAGAGGTTTCGTTTCAAGAAAGGTATTTTGAATTTTACTTAGTTGAATATTAACCTTTACCTTTGGATGGCTAGCAATATATGATATATTTTACGTAAATTGTACAGAAAACAAATTATCAGTTTTTCTGTATTAAAGACTCTAACCTTCGCTGAAAAATATTCCACGCGAAAACTAATTCAATACCATGCACCGATGGTTAGAAAAGTGAGCATATTGAAACTTGAGTTGCAATTGCAACCGAAAGCTACTAAGTATTACCATGAATGACTTTGAGCACATTACTTCAGCTCAGTCGCGGAGTGTTGCTTTTCAAGGTATATTAATCACCAAATCTCTATAATTCTATTATCTTTTTTCCGTTAGCGTACGGCGTGCAGCCTAAAACATCCTTAGAATTACTTGAGAACGTAAAACATCGTCACTGTCCCCTGATGTAAGAATTATTATTAAACGAAAGCTCCAAAACGTCCATGCCTTTGGTAGAGTTGGCTACCAATCACATAGTATGTCGGTCGTGTTTGTATTTTGTAGACTTCCCTAGGTTCAACGAAAAAACAACTGTTTTCGTCTTCTCTCTCCGTTTATCCTTTAATGTTCTTTGTCGTTTTCCTCCAGTGCCAAGGAGTGTCCACCCTTAAGTTGGATCGACTCCTCAATTGTTCCGCGCTTCCGCAGCCCTAAACTTGAATGGGAATGAAAACGTGGCAACGCTCAGGGGAAGTGAATGAAGTCAGAATGAAATCTGTATGATTCTTATGAAGTCTGTGTGTCTCTTCAGTTATGGCCTACTGTATGCTAGCTCAGCACTATCGCACGGTCGAAGTGGGGCTTGAAACATTATCATTGCACTTAAATTGACGGACGTTTTGGTTGTGTTAATGGCTCATGCCCCTTCAAGGACGAACATGTCGCTCCCAGTGAAGCAACCAAAGCTGAAAGGTTTTAGACGGACAAGATGTTCATCGGTCCGCGAGACATGGCAAAGTGGCTGATGTGAATATGCCCAATTACAGCACCGATCATAGGCCATCAGGCAGGGTCAAAACCACGCCGCTTGCTTTTCTCAGTCAGATGCGGGCAATTTAATGTTTTTCCTCATTTGGGAGCCTCTTGAACTAGACGCGCGTGATTTGTCGGCAGCACCTTCACTCGGCTTAATAGAATCAGCGCTTTGTTGAATTAAAAAAAGTTTTATGCGTTTTATAACGTGAGCTTTATGCTGCTTTTTCCGGCAACACAATCTAGCTCTCAAGGTAATTATACATATGAAATAGTTTAACCATTCGCGGAGTGTAGAATGATCCCGCTTTTTTAATTTCATGAAAATGGAAGGCAACAAAATTATTTCGAATTGCAATCCTTCAAAATAGATTTGCAACTGAATGGAGGAGCTCATTATGCAAGACAGCTAGTAATTGGGTGTGTGGAAATTTTGGATAAATCGTTTTCTTGACGAGCTTATACCAGATTATTTCATATATTCTTTTACGAAATGAGAGTAGGTTGTAACATATCTGGAGGACCGCGACATAGACTTGTACTGTCTCATTGCACTTCTTCGCGCGGGAACAAAAACACAAATCCTTCAGTTCTGTGTGGATGCCTTGTGCAACTAACTTTTTTTTATTTTCAACCGTTCCATTACAGTCTGCGGAAACGAACGATGCAGTATCTGACTGTGGTGTGGCACCTGAGGTAGCACCTGTTGTACGGGTCAATTGTTTTGTTTTAATACCACAGCACATGCTAGGCTTAACAAACTACAGATGCTTTCATCCTCAAGCTTCGTTCATCCCTCTCTGGCCTTAGTCGTTTTCTTCGCCCGTGGCGTGGAGGTGTTTCTGGAAAGAAAATGTATTTTTCATCAAACCTTCTAATGCGTCTGATTAAATTGTTTATATAAAAAAGTTTTACCGACCTTTAGTAGCTCTGGAACGGTCTGAGTAAGTAAGAGTGAAACCCGTGTCCGTGAATTTTGATTGTGTTCTTAAATTAAAAGGTGGCTTAGAAGAGTGAAATCTTAAAAGTAAAGTTTCTGTTACGTGAACATTTAAAGGAACATCGTACTTCCAAAATATATATTTCAAGGTGCTTTGATTGACCATGTGTGTCAGAATAATATTTTAAAAATCGATTTAGCATGATATTGTCGTCGAGAGACAGTTCTAGTCCGAATCGTGCTTCATTCATTCATTTTTTCATTCATTCATTCATTCATTCATTCATTTGTTTATTTTCTGTGCTCATGAACAGCTTGACGCCTTGGTTATGATGCACAACAAATTGTTCACAGGTTAGTTACAGAAGTCTTAAAAGCTACGAAAGTTTGGTTAAAAACATCAATATCTACTCGCCTGAGGCTATTGTAGAAGTGTTGAATACGGGTCATGGGACTGGTTTGGATGATGTTATTAACATGAAAAGTCGGAGAAACCCGCAAAACTCGACTCGGAACGTGAATATTAATAGCAGATGTGAGATCTGGGCAATCAATTAATCTATGAATACATTTATACAGGAAAACAAGATCGCGCTCACACCGTCTGGACTTCAAATGCGTGTATGGCGTCTTTCGATAGAAGCATGCTTCGCAATCTCTCAATTCTCAAAATATGTCTCGAAACATGAATATTGCGCAATTTTTCATAAAGGAAAGCGTTTTATATATATATATATAGTATCCTAGCCAAACTCGAGATAGTTGTTTTAGTTCAGTGTTTTTTTTATTGTTTAGTAGATTCTTGAAGTGACTTTCATTCACCTTACATCCAACACAAATCAGTAAATAAACAAAGGCATCTCATTCCGAAAAGTGTGACATCTTGGCCTACATAGGCCTACCTGTATATTATAGCAGAGCGTAAAGTTTCCTTTAATTTTAAAAAGGCAATTACTTATAGAACAGAAGCCATAACCTTAGAGTAAAAAAAGATTACCCCAATAAAAATTTGCTGAACCATTGTTGTTGTTTTGTTTTAGCTTATACGCGTTCATTAAAAAAATAGCAGTTTTTGATCGCGAAGAGCTTCTATTCTGAAACTCGATACACGAAACCAATCTTCACAAATTACTATCTAAAGAAAAATCACCTAACGACAAGTTAACCGCGAAAACTCGGAACCCCCGACGCTTGCAATCCGAAGGAATTTAAAGTACGGCGCTAGCGCCGCAGCCAGCAAGACAAAGCCACCACATTTCCCTTCGTGCCATCACACTCAAACTGTCGCTTAGAGCATGCGGTCGAGGAGCCATCTTCTCGAGCTCCTTCAGGCGAACGTACCCTAATATTCTGTCGGTATGGCTTGACTCTTCCCTGGGAAATACAGCTGTTGAATTCCCACTCCAGCTTAACGGGGTCTAAAAGTTTGGAGCAGCAAACACTTCTCCATATAATATGACCTATGTCAAAAACAGTGAAAAATAAAATAAAGTCTGCTTAGTGAACTCACTAATTATGGAGCAAAAGACCGAGCCTAACTCAACTCTTTATGTGATCACATCAATGTTACGTTATGCTAATGTGCCTTGTATGTAGAGTGGCAAGAGGCTACAGTATTTTTTTATAATTATGATTATTCAAAACTTAGATTCTTTAGTAGCTAAAACTTATTTTTGTTGATATGTTTTGATAAAGGTTTTGTTTTTAACAACACAGGAGTAGCCACGCATATGTAGAAACATGCCAGCGCGTGTCAAGGGAAGTTGACTGTGCAGAAATTGGTGTCGCATCTAGGGATTAGTAAAGCAAAACAGTCAAACCACTCGTCAAAATTCACTCCAATAATAAAAAATGCGCTGTATAAAAAGACAAAACGTGGCACTAAAAATCAGTTACAAGAAAATATAAATTCGTTTCTTTTATAATTGCGAAAAAATTGGCACTGATATTGCGTTTTAGTAATTTGCACTACGCTTGATAATAAAACCAAGAAAATTCCACTGGCCCATTGCAAGACACAGCAGTCGTCTAAAGCAAAAAAGTGTATACTCGCTACCTCTTTGCGTCAGTCACCTTTGAAATTAGAAAAGTATTACAAAAGATGCTACAAGCACCAACGGATCATTACGGACGTTTATTAAATCACCATCTGATTACAAAAGACGGCGCTCTTTTTTAAATGTTGCTGCGTAAGGTCGCAACTTGCGCAACGACCCATGCACAGAGCTTGTAATGATTTCACATGTGCTCTTATATGAATAACGAAGAAAGATCAAATTTTCAAGTGATGAGGTCATTTTCTACTTAATGCGCAACCCTCAAAGGACATGAGAGCAGCAATTTTGAGGAAAAGAAACGGTGCGGAAATGTGCTTCTGAAACAGTTAAAGTTGATTGCCCAAGTCGCAGTCTTGTCTTGCGTTAGCCTGAAACTTTGAAATGTCTTTAACACATTTATAAATAACCTTTATTCCAAAGATGAATAACACAGAAATTATACATATATATATATATATACGGTGAGGAGGTTCAACGGGGCCGGTTGATTGTGTGAACAGTGTGAAAAGTTCCAGGTTTTATATTGTCTAGCCAGCGGGGACCGCTTTCTTCAGGTGATGGTGGTGATGGATACACTATCCACCCGAAGAAAAGCGTTCCCGCTTGAAACGTTGCAAAGTAAAGGGCCTTTCCTGGAACTCCTCACCTTGGGTATATATATATATATATATATATATATATATATATATATATATATATATATACTGTTATTTTATTTGAACAGATTTATTTGTAAAACTCCGTAAAAAGATGCACTGATACGGTTTGTGCAGGTGAGTTATACGGCCAGGGTACATTATATGGGTAGGCTAATCGTTATGATCAGTCGGCTAATTAATTAAAATTCGTTAATTAACCTTTTAATTAGTGAAATAAACATATGGGTTCCAATTGAAACTTAGAGACATCGATCATCAACCACTAAATCGCTCTTTTAGAACGACTTGAGCTCGTGGGAAACTCGGGGCGCGCCAAAGTTACCACCTGTGGGAAGCGAGCGCAAAGCCAGCAGTGGCGGAACGCGGATGATTAGATCATTATCGCGTTCCGCAACTGTAGCTTTGCGCCTGCTTCACGAAGTGGTAATTGCGCGCCCCTGGTTCCCACGGAAGCTTCAAGTCGTTCTAAAAGGAGTTGATTTAGTGGTTTTCGATGACGCTCTCCTTAAGTTTCCAACGTAAAACCATATGCTTATGTCACGGAGTTGAAAGGTTAATTAACAAATTTTAATTATTTAGCCGACTTATCGCAACGATTTAGCCACCCACATAATGTGCCCCTGGACGTGTAACTCCACCTGCACGGAACCGTATCGGTCTTTACGGATTTGTTTCAAATCTGTTCCGGAATATAACACCCCGGAATATATATATATATATATATATATATATGTATGTGTATATATATATATATATGTATACACACACATGTATATATATATATATATATATATATATATATATATATATATATATATATATATATATATATATATTGTGAGGAAGAGTGAGAACGACGACGGGGCAGTGGCGCGCACGCATTCATCGCGAGCGAGGCTCCCAGCGTTTGTACCGGCTCGGCCTCCATAAATCGCTGCATGTGTTACTGTAGTACGTGCCCTGTCCTTTCTGCCGCCGACAGTATCACCCTAACAGTATGATGGAGGTGCGGAGCCACATCTCATCTCCTTCATTGAACATCGGCGCCGCCATGATCCTGTGAACCCGCCTGCTGAGGCAGTCATCCGCGCAGCAGACCAAACACCAGCCCATGGCTCCGTCGTCCAGCCCCCGCCCAGACGCCATGACAAGACGAATATCAGACGAAGCCGACCGACGATCCCCTGCCCCTATCCCCAGCCCCGACGTTTCGACGCTTCTCAGAGACGTGAGGCCCCCCAGCCCGGACCGTGCCGTCGTGTGGCTGGTGCAGAGGTCTGTGACGCTGCGGAAGAGGCCGAAATTCAACGCTCTTCATCCTCACCCTGCTGTCGGCAGCCGTCCTTCGTTCTTCTGTGTGGCTTTGTGTGCTTCATGTGTTCATTTATTCACCGGCCGGGTCGGCCTGCCGTCGAGGAGGTACTGTTAGGAAGGTGAAGACGACGACGGGGCAGTGGCGTGCACGACCATTCGCGCCAGGCCCTGCGCTGCCGGCTCGACCTCCATAAATCGTATGTCTGTTCTATCATCGTGTCCTGTCCTGTCAGCTCTCTGCCGCCGACAGCATCACTCCCAACAAAATATATATATATATATATATATATATATATATATATATATATATATATATATATATATATATATATATATATATATATATATATATATATATATATATATATATATATATATATATATATATATATATATATATATATTTATATATATACTGGCGCAAAAAAAACCTAGGGAACTGGTTAAATATTACTCTTGCACATGTAATATTAGGAAACATGAAGACCCAGGAACACAATTTTATAAACATTATAATCTCAAATACAGGTTTTTTAATTTTTAATGAAACAAAAAAGGTTCAAAAATATATACATCATTGGTGTCCAACTGTCCGTTACTTCGATAAAAGTATGAAATAAATTATGCACAGATCACGAAGAACACATCATAAAGATACAAATTGTTCACATTAAAATAATGAACAAGTTACCTGAGTACATAACAACTTTCAAATCAAATCAAACTCGAAATTCGTGGTAACCATATCATGGCGAAATTTAGATGGCATAATATATCTATGTACAAATGCTACATGTCATTTCCAATATAAATTGTAGCCGCGAGGGTTTGAATCTTGTAATCCTGCAGAGCAGATCTTCCGGGTCATCGTCAATTGCGGGCTGTCACTTGTACGTTGAGACATTGTGTTGTGCTGTCCTTGCCCCCTCCCCCAGTCTCGAGGTTGTGTCCAAAATGTTATACTAATTATCTAGCTCGTCCCAACGTTGAACGCGCATAGCTATCACTATTGTTTCAGGTGTGGATTACGATGAACAGAAATTGCCTCATTACAAAACAAAGCAAATCTTAGACTTTCATAATTGCAATAACTGTACTAAAGCCTAAATCTTCATACAACATGCAACAATTGCCTGACTAAGACAAAATAAAATACCGGCGATTAAGGTAATACTTCGAAGTAGTTACAAAAAGAAGAACAGGAAATTTTACGTCTGAGCGAGTGTATAAATACACGCTTATTTACACGGAAATTACAAAGCATCAGTGCCTGTTTTGTGATGAGGCTACTAATATGACGATTACTCATAGAAGCCTACATTGAGAGGACACGTCTGTTGCATTTGCTATACTATATATACACATAAATAAATTTCCTTTGAATGTTTTATATCACAATACCACATGCACGTATGTCGTACAAGAGGCTTGAAAGCGTGGGATCTAATTCAATTATCTCAGGAGAAACAAATTTAACGGGAAATTCAAAGCAAAAACGTAATTAGATTTGTAAAGAAAACTTCCCTTCTTGGAATGTTTTTATATCACAATCTTAAGCATGTATGCTGTCTGAGAGTTTAAATGTGCGATCTAATTCAATAATCGCTAGAAATAGCAATAACGGGAAATTCAAAGCAAACGTGATTAGCGTGTAGCAAGTACAAAATAGCTGAAAACAACAGTTATCAAGCTTGTCAGGATAATCCTTAAGAAATGTCATATGGGCCATATATATAGTTTATATACGACCATATATATATATATATATATATATATATATATATATATATATATATATAAGGCATTATTCTTGACAAATAAAAAACGAGAGCGACGATAGGGGAGCACGCGGGGTTCGGGAGGGAAAACGTATGTCAGTGTTCCATAAATGGCCACCTAAACAAGACACGTCTCAGGTTCCTCCACAAGTATATTGCCATATAACAAACAAATCGTATGCAAGGTAACATATATTTATATATAGTGTCATTTATTGCTAAATATAGCTATATGAAGGTCCTTACATGGCGTGCTTTTTCCCATACAAACCGTATTGTAGCAATACCTTGTTGGCGTTTTTTCATATTTATCCCAGAAATATTGTGTTGCCATTGCAACATGGACTGTGATTATCGTTAACGAAAATGCGTGCTTATGTTGTACCTACGTGTCCGTGCAGCAGAAAGGGTGCCGTAGTGAAAGTGGCACTCGTAAATACAAAGTCAGTGCGTGCACTTGAACTGTAGCTCAGATCATAACTCTAAGCGCACTCACATCATAGCAATAGCATATACTTGTAATATGCATCAGTAAACGTTCTCGAACAGACTACTTTATGAATGGTGGTCACAAGGCTACTCGGTCGTGAGTACATTTGAGGCTTACGACTATGCACTAGATAACATTGAGAGCTTGCTACTTGGCTTTTTGTTTAGTCGCACATAGATACCGTTCGCAAACTTTGTAAAAATACTTATAGAAATGCACGGGATATTTATCCGATAAAACTGTAATAAAACTTTGGTTGGGGCTATTTGGTGCCATATTGATGTGTACGGATAAAAGCCGCGAACTGAAAGAGAACGAA
The DNA here is from genome assembly GCA_037355805.1 of Ixodes ricinus. Lineage (NCBI taxonomy): Eukaryota > Metazoa > Arthropoda > Arachnida > Ixodida > Ixodidae > Ixodes > Ixodes ricinus. Next base: position 31,817 of record JAZHYW010011736.1, read on the forward strand.
AAGACACACGTGCGACAAGGACAAGCTGCACATATTTTCTCTGACGATAGCGATAACCAGCAAGCATCCACATCGTCAAAATGTCGATCTACCCTGACCAATAGACAACGCCCAAGAAACCAGATAAGGTTCCTTTCACTAATCACACGCAGGCATCAAGGAACACAACACTACGCAGGCATCCAGAAACACAACAGATTTGTTGAGCAAGTAAAGGATTCGTTTAGCATGCAGAAATCCCGAAACTAAATTGTCGCGAATATGGTTCCGCTGTCCTATTCTGTGAAAAATCAGAGCCGCTGAAAATAAAAGGTTTCAAAGTACACTCTTTAAAAAAGGCATCACCTTACATCTTTTTTTCCATACGATGCACCCGCGAAAACCGGTTCCACTTTCCCTTGCGCACTATGGTCGAAAGACTGACCCGAATTTTGCTGAGGGTTTGACAACGTTGCGATATAACTGTTAGAACAACTAAAGTATGTATCAAAGACGACAGAGAGAAAACACTGAGGTTTTGCAGTGCATAGCTCAAGAAAAGGTTACTTTTTGTGAGTCAGTAAAAAGCGCATTAGCTATGTTAATAGGTTGTACCACACGGCCATCAAGCTCTTCCTGGTGAAATTTGGTACCATCAGTTCGACGTCAGTGCTCTGTTCGTCAGGTCAGAAATTGTATGGGTGCCTTATGCAGGGACAAAGGGTGTAAACAGTGCACCCTTTTTTCTGAGCGTAGCATATGCATAAATACGGCAGCCAAGATTTATATAAGTATAAATGTTCGCTCGCGTAGTTTCGAGTTTAAAATCCATGCGATTTGTTCGCTCGCTGTCAAAGCAATTTCAGGAAATTGTATTGATTTCTCAGTTTTGCCTGCCGCAATGGTCGCTGCGAATACACATTTTCCCTCCTGATATTTCGCCGTATTTTTTTTCTACACTGTGTCTGTATGCGTGGATGTGTCGGCTCGTCCGCCGTGTTTATAGGGCATCTATGGCATTCCACGATATTACCAGAAGGGGATAACTTCAATGGGGATGCAAATAGAGGATCTAGGTTCGTGTCCCCGCTAGCACTTTCTTTACATTCACAGATTCGTTTCATAAAGCGGGACCGAGACAAACGTAACAGGAGACTGAGCAGCATGCTTTCTAGACTATGTTTCAGCCTGTGCCGCAGAGACGCGCATCTTCGCGTTTTGTTTATAATTTTCCAGTTATGTGTTTATTCTAAATTTTATTTCGTGCGATGATTGTTTCATCACGTTCGGGGAGCAGTGGTCTCTTCGTCGTCTTATATGGTTTCTAGCGAACGGTGGAGTTTTGTGCGTGCGTGTGTTTGTGTGACACGTTTGAAACAAATAATGTGTTGGAGTTTTCTCAACTTCTAGCTCTTGGTTTTCCAGATGGCTAAAGTCAAATCTGCAACATCTATATAACATTGCCATATATGGGACTCATGCATACTTATTTTCCAGCTCCAAATATTGAATTTTATAAAGAAATAGAGGTATGGGTATACAAGAAATTGGGCATATATATCAGATATACATAATAGAACATATATGGACCTTATATCCGTAAACGTTTAAGCCATCTGACTAATTTCTTATATATTCTTATCCGGATTTGATAAATACAAGTACATACTATTTTTCTAGCGGGAACGAAAAAAAATTGCTCTTTATAATTCCCAAAGCTACGAACCGCGTGGCGCAAAATGGCGGCCTCTTTTCTAATAATCAGGGTAGCCGGAAATTTCCAGGCAATTTATTTGTCAGACAATTCAAAAGTATTTTGAAGACGTAACAGAGTCGAAAAGTTAGAAAAAAAAGAGGTTCAGCACAAATAAATCTTAGTTTACCTTCTCCAACACCAACGGACGTGAAAATGCATATTTGAAGTTAATTTTTTTTCATAGTCGTTTCAAAATGTGTAAAATGATAAGCAGTATAGATTGAATTTCATGACGCACGAATCGTTTTGTCCTAATGTTTTGTCCAGATAATATATTGCCACTCGGATAATGAGCGTTCAGGATTTGCCGAAACATTTTTTGGAAGGACTTGTTCGCTGAGAGCTCATTCAGATAGCAATCAGTTTGGTAGTTCGAAGGACTAAACGTGGAAGTTACTAATAAACTAATGTATTAGATCGCGCTCTTAGATGTCCGAATAAGGGGCACCTAAACCACTCTCTGGGATAGTCTACGTATGGTCATAAGTCAATATATGGAGGCTCTAAGCATCCTAAAAACGAATAATACATTTTTTTCATAGCCGAAGTTTCTATTAAATAAGGTATTAAATGATCAATAAACCTTTCCCGTAAGTAAATCTGCCCACTGCTGCACGGGCCAAACCTGACGCTCTAATGGCGGCACTGCACAGCTTTTTCCACAAAAGAAAAAAAAGCGAGAAAGTCTTTTTTGAAGCAAAAAGCAGGAAGGGGAAAAGAAGGTGGTCTTTTTTTACGTCACCTTTGTTTCACGAAATGGAAGTGCTTGAATTATTTGAGCATGACCTCCTATGACCCGCCATTAAGAGGTGGCAATATTGTAGCTCCTTAAAACTGCGACAAAGTTACTCTGACTTTAAAAAAAGGTCTATTTACCTCAAGGCTATAGCAGACACCAGAGGGGAGCTGTCGCACGGAAATGACAGGGCTCTGCCCTTCCTCGTCTCCCGCCGCAATCTGGTGTCGGTCTCTTGATACTGATTTTAATAAAGAAATCGACCGGGCACAAATGTAATTTTTTTAGGTTTAGTTTTACCCACAACTATTCCAGCATAGCAAGTGGTTTGATGTCCCTTAATGGACTGCGATTGAGTTAGCAAATATTCCTGTAGTTTCGCATATAATCCACTCCGATGAGGTCAAGAAATAATGTACAATGTGAACTTTACCAACACCACCTAACAGAAGGTCTACTACCGCACGCGTGATCATGGTCAGATTGATTGAGGAATGAGATTGGCCACGAGTGCTGTGTCAGTGTTCGGCTGAGTGCTCGTGTCCAATCAGCATGTCGAAGGTCCGGACTCGGGCCCAATAGCCGAGTAAGCGCGATCAGACTCTCATGACGTTTCATAGAGGGAGGGGACACCATGCGAGAGCCTTCACTGTCTAGAGTGAGTGTAGACCCTACTCGTCTTGCACACTAATATATATTCATATTGCTTGACTTGAACGGTTTTCCTTTTTCTAAAGCACTACAGGGATTTATTATGTATGTTTCGGCCCGAAACCGAAAGAGAATAGGAGTCGGGAGCGCGTGGGGACGTCAGAATGCCGAATCTGATTGGAATGCTTGAGTGGGTAGACCAAAAGCCTTTGTCTCCAATGCACTAGCCGAACACGTTAGAACGCCGAACGCCAACGTCTGGCGTTTGGATCTCGCATCGGAATGCGTCCGACGAGTGCACCGGAGACTAAGGCAGCTAGCTTTTAGGTCTACCCCACTAATTTTACAGAGCGAGGCTCGGCCTTCGGACGTCCTGGCGCAAGTTCTCGCTTCCTTGTTTTCCCTAGTCTCTCGGCGCATATGCTGGTTCAAAAGTCACTGACGGAATGAGGACTGCAGGGCGTTGCTTTCGCATTAGTGGCCTCAAGCACTCGCGTGTTCCCTCGCAACGTGCACTGCACGCGCGTGCACGCTCGAAGCTATCGAGACGCTGAAACGTTGTCCAACTTGAGAGTCACATCTTGTCGGTGACAATACAAGCCTAATAAAAGCCATTCGACTGAGATACACAAATAACTGCCTTCAATGCACAGTTGTAGTTGCTAACGCTGATATTGAAACATAAAATATTGGCGTGATTTAGTGTAGCCATAACCACCATCCCCCGCAATTACACTCTTAAAAAAAGCTAGTAGTATTTACTAGGTAAGAGCTAGTAACCGCCTGTCACATATGTTACTAGGTACCTAGTAGCCTGAGGTAGTAGCGGTCAAGCTGGTAACGGTTACTAGGTCACGAAGCTAGTAACTGCTACAGCCTCAAAGTAGAATCCATGTATTTTGCTACCTCTGGCTAGTAACTAGCGCTACCTGCCTGCGGAAGACCGGAAACTTGCAACTAGTCACGTCTTTCGGTGGAAAAAAAAAAATGTGCGGTTATGCCACTTACCACCAGGTGGTGGGCGCAACAAAAAAATTAAACTGGGAATGAGCAATCCAGGTGGCGCTAGTCACCCTCCAATTAAACGTACACAAAAAAGCCGATTATTTACAGTTTATTTTAATTCTTCCACATTTGCAAGTATATACATATACATGCACACCCACATTTCTAGAACACAATCGACACAATCCATTCAACACAAACACAATCACTTAATATTTTAATCACTCTAATCGCTAACGTACTGGCGGGGCAGGGGGATCGAACCCAGGAGGTTCCCAGCGCAAACTTCGAGGTGAAACGCGTTAGCCCACTCGGCCACTTCCTCCCTGCTCACTCTGTGACTGCCATTAAGTGTTTTATACTTAACCATTTGAGTGCGCAAACTTGTCGTCGTGTATCAGCACGTCAGTTATTCGCAGTCGATACGTAAGTTGCGGGACGAGGCAAACCGCATGAAAGCGACGGGAACAAGCAGCCAAGGCGATGAGCGATGTTTCCTAGAGATTAAAAAACCGAGCGACGCGACGCGGTGACCCTAAGAAATCGCCGTCGCTCGTCGCTGTCTCCGTCGATCGGCTCGTCGCTCGCTAAATCGATACATGCGGTCGCCGTCGGCGGAGAGTGCTTTCTCGCCGTCTCCCGCGGTGAACGAAGGCTGTAATTGACGGAGAGTACGACGGCAGCTGCACTCCTTTCCCGTGCTGGGCTACAAAAATGAATGCAAAATTAATACCGCGTGCAGCTCGCGTCTTAATTTTTGTAGTACACTGACGAATGCTCGCGTTTTTTGGGGCGAAATTCAGAAAGACTCGTAGAATGCCAAAACAATTTTTTTTTTCATTAGTCCCAAAGCTACATACACTATTAACGACGCACATCAACGGTTGTGACAGTGCACCGTCACGACCGAAGAAAAGCTCAATCAGAATCATTCAACCACCGAGCACACACAAACCGTGAAGAAGTTCTCAGTGTCAAGTAGGAGGTGGAGAAAAGCTTCGTGGACGACGAAATCCAACCCAGTGACAGCGGCGCCGGCTCGTTAGAACTATCCTCGGAGCAGTCCAGGTCCACGCACACACTCGCCCGTCGAGCGCACGAACGTTAACTATGCGCTCCAACGCGGGAACATGAGAGCTGCACACGACACAAGGCAAAAACGGCAGTTTCACATCAAAGAAATTAGCGTCTTGCGAACTCCGACTGGCCCCGACCGCACCAACTTGCTTGTCGTACAATGTTGCCAAGCGTCTCTTGTGAGAGAAAAACATATGATTTAAAAAAATAGAAATATAAAAAATATAAAAAAACAGATTGAACTTTTCCTGTTTTCGGAAGCGTTTTAGTATGTGCTACGTGGCTATTTTCATCCCAGTTAAGACCAAAATGAAAATATAAACGCTCACAAACGAATTCAAACGAGAAGGAAAGAAGTAAGCCGCATGGCCATTGTATCAACAATGGCCGCTGCGCTCGCTGCAGCGCTGGTAGCCACCCTAGCGCTGGCTTCCACGTCGTGCTGGTGCGGAGGCTGCGATCGCTATGAAGTCGGCTCCAACCCTTAAACATGCCCCCCATACAATATTTGACGTTACGATTGCGTGTGGCTACCTCCCCCTGCGTTCCGAAACAGCAAGTACGTCGCTAACGCTGTTGGCAATCGGGTACTACCTTTGCGGTAGTAAATAGCTAGTAAAGGTAGTAACGGTCAGAGAAGGTAGTAATGGCTGCATTTGCTAGCTTTTTACTACATATCGCGCGTTTGAGGCAGCAAATAGTTAGTGAAAAGTAGTAACGGTCAGAAATAGGTAGTAACTGCTGCAGTTACTAGCTTTTTACTAGCTTTTTCTAAGAGTGTACTTTTGGAAATCAGCTTCCAGTAACAGCGGCAAGGCTGCTATTTATTATTCATCCGCTGGTAACGCTAGCCCGTTTATTATCTTTAAAAGTGTGAAACGAGTCTAGATTTAAATAAACGATCACTTTAAGATTATTAAACAACATTCTCTTTATTGTATTTTTGTTTTGTTTTTTGGGTCTACAGATTCGTGTTTTGTTAAGCCGTCAAAGCAACACCAACTAGTTATGTGCAGGTGAGTTATACGGCTAGTGTGATATATTATAAGGGAATATACGTCACAACTGATTGGATAATTAACTGAATTGAGCTAGCGATCTTAACTAGTTAAGATAATCAGAGGACTACAATTCGGAACTTGCTAAGTAGCATCAAGAGCCACTCAGTCAGTAAATTTTAAAAAATATTAGGAGCGCGTAGGAAGCGAGCTTTTAATTTGGTGAATTTAGTAGTGTAAAGCATTGTATAGAATTGAAAATAAGTTTAAAGAAAGATGTATTTAAGACAACTACATGACTCTTAGCATCACTCTTTCGGCATACGTCGCACTTTTTATCTGGAGTTTTATAAACTACCGAGAAAGCACAAGAGCTGATTGATCAATAATTAAAAAAAAGACATTGCTTATCTAAACTTTTTAAATTGGTCTATTCTCTCGGTAAAGTTTGTCAACACTGAAATGGCAAAATTACCCGTAAACCAATATTTAACGTATTAATTAACATATTCATAGTAAATAGTCAAAAATATTGCAATGGGTAAAAGTTTCTTATTGTGCACCGAGCTCAATAATTATATTGTGAATACGGCACCATTCTATATTTCACGTTTTCACGGCGGGGGTGTTAAGGGCTAGTTCCCCCAGGATCGTGTCCGTCCTCAATCGATCTGATGACACAGAACTCTGGACAGCTACCGCCATCTATGAGCCACAGCAGGAACCTAATAACCGGCTTGTCGGTTTTCTGGTTGCCACCGTCGCCTATAGATGGCGGCAACCTTTCGAGCCTTTCCACTCTGGCTTGCCGACTTGCGGCCGGCCATTACTTCGTTCCCACCATAGTGCAGCTTCGCTGGTCTTCCTTCTTCACCAAAATGGAAAGGCTGAAAGCTTTTTTTTTTATCTGTTCGAATTAAAATAAAACAAAACCTGTACATTACTTTGTCGAGGCAGTTAGAATGCTTGAGATAAGATGTGTGGTTTATAGGTGTAATAAAAAAAATATATATACAGGGTGTTTGTTTTGATTCTTTCAGATTTGTTTAAAAAATGCCGTGAAATCTACCATTATGCGGTTTGTGCAGGTGAGTCATAAGGCCAGAGGAACACAATATAGGGAGATGGCCGCAACTATCAGTTAGAAAATTAAGTAAAATTTGTTAATTAACTTTATAATTGCAGTAACTAGATATATAGTTCCAATTAGAAACTTGCTGAGCATAATCGCAAACCACTAAATCAACTCTTTTAGAAGGATATAACACCGGGGTTGCATTTCATGGCGTTCTGTAAAAACGCTCTATTTGGACGCGTTTCTAGATTTCGATTTCTTATCGGAGCGCATCTTTGCACCCGCGGTTCTGCTCCCCCGTGGCAGCGGCGGAAGCCACCTCCTCGGCTCTCTCGCAGAATGGAGGAAGTAGGGCGCACGGGTGTTGCGTGTCTCAGCCACTGGAGAGTTGGACCGCGGGCGCAAAGATGCGCTCCGTTAAAAAAACCAAAATCTAGAAAAGCGTCCAAATGGAGCGTTTTTACAGAACGCCATTACATGCTGCCTCGGTGTTATATCCTTCTAAAAAAGAGTTGATTTGGTGGTTTTCGATGATGCTCAGCAAGTTTCTAATTGGAGCAATATGGCAGCACTAATTATAAAGTGAATTAACAAATTTTACTTAATCAGCCGACGGATAGTTGCGACTCTCTCCCTATTCTATGTCCCCTTAGCCGTATTACTCACCTGCACAAACCGCATAAGAATAGCTTTCGCGGCTTTTTTTAAACAAATCTGCAAGAATAAAAATAAACACCCTGTATACATATATACATAGACTCGTTTCGTCCCTTACACTATAATTAGTGATCATATTGAAATGTGTCGATGAAATGTGTTAAACTAATATATCTAACATTTTACAATATTCATTGAGTGGCGACGACCTGTACATTTTTGTTTACGTTTTGAATAAAAAAAAATAAAGGTCGCTACTTTTTCTCGATAGTCTTAAAAAACACTCAATAGGCGGCATTCTTGAAAGTAAAATTGACTTGGTTATTGGAATGCTGTAAAATAAGAGCAGATTAGATGCCTCTCTTCCACAATTATTTTCTGCTTTTGTTATAAAAATGCAATGTAAAGCCAATAGCTTCACTGGAGTCGCAAGCAGGCTCATTCCAATCGTGCTTCTTCCACTCAAAAGACATGCGACTGCGACCCCATTCGCACTCGGCAATGTTTGCTCACCATATCCTTCAACCAGACAGCTGGTCCTCCTGAATACCCACCCTCTCCCAACCCGTTACCGCACGTACACATGCCCCAAAATGGCCTGCTAGACATACACGATGATGGCGATGTGATGCTTATTGGCTTGATGCGTGTGGGATGTGGATGATGATGGGATGGTGAAGAGCGTAAAAGTTGATGTTGGTGAAGTTTGGTGAAGCACGTGAGACAATCGTGTGGTTTTTGTTTAGAGGTGTTGGGCCGACGCCATGCAGAGCCGTGTCACTTCGTATCTGAGTGTGAGAGGTAGGCTGGTGATGGCGTACGGCAGGGACCTCCAAAGTCGGACACCCCGGAGGAGACATAAGTTGACATGCCGTTGGGTCCAGTGCGAGGAGAGGGTTAAAATATGTAGGACATAAGATAGTAAACCCAGAGTAAAGGTTTGAATTGAATGCCTTTTCTCTAATTCTTAGTTCCTCATTTATTTTCCCGGTGATGATTTAGACCCTGGTAGCCTTTATTTGAAGGTAGCGAAAAGAAGGGGAAGAGAAATAAGCAACAACAAAATCAGTCATTTAAGCCGGAGAAACGTTAATCGGAATATTATTACAGTAAGTTGCACGCGCATGGCACAGCTCTTACTATAAAACGTAGTGAATACCCTCAAATTATAGACCGCTTTCAAGAGTTAAAAAACAGTCTCGGTAGCCATATCTTGGGCACCTAGGGTGTTGTCGGACTCCAGTTCTCACCGCGGTGAAGCACCTCTCATGTTCAATACACGCTCAGCATGTGCCCATACAATGGCGTACTTGAATAATCAGAGCGGCTGCTACAAGATAGCGCGCTCTTTTGAAAATGGTCTTTTAAACGTTGCATAAAAACCTGTGAATATCACTTTGGTAAGACAAACCGCTATTATTATGCAGGGAAAAACAAAATGACTAATTTGTTCAGATGTATGGAAAAAATACCGCGTTATTTTACTCTCAATGTGTAACCTCGGTCATGCGCAGATAAGCAAAATTACGGCATCAACGTTTCAGTTTAAAGCATGTGCGTGCCTCTCGTTTCCAAAGGACCCTCTTGCTACCCAAACATTGAGATATACAGGCGGACCAGCGAATTACACAGCAAAATGAAAACAACACAATAATGTGTGAGTGATCATTGCGTAAGCAAGTCATGCACTGCTCTCTCAGTGAAATTAAATATATAAGGAGCAACCATGTTTAATCCACGTCATTCGCCGTCATTTTGTTTCATATTGTTTTTATGAGTTGACCAAATTTTTAAATGAATTGTAGGGTTAAAAGGAGATGTCTACAGAGTCCTCTCAAAACCGGAATCTTCAAACCCAATCCTTACAGCAAGCAATCCACGACTATAATCACGGCAGCTAAAAAAAAAAAAAAAAACGCAGGTTGTGTTGCGTTACGAGCATCCTATTAATGCTCCGAATTCAATAAGATTACGGCGGCGTCCGATTAAAACTCTGGAAATCTAATCGTAAAAATAATTTACTGCTCCCTTTTCGTTTCATAAGTTGTCAGAGGTTAAAGACTTTTCCACTGACAAAAACGAAGCCAAATACACAAGAACTGGTATAGACATGCGATGATTTTATATTTTATAATAAAAAAAATTACCTAAAATGTTTACGCATACACAAAAAGGCACCTGAAAAAGAAAATAAACGTTTTCAATATTATTCTTTAAAGAATGTTAGCGCGTTTTGTGCTAGGAAGAAAGCAAGATAAATAGTGACAATCTTGAAGCTGGCACAGTTGGCAGCCACGAAAGCGATTATTTGGTAAAGAAAAAAAAATAATTGAACGATAGAACAATTGTCGCATATGTCCTGAGGGTGCAAGGAGAACATATTGTATTGTAATGGCGCGCTTCGGCTTTCAGTTCCATCAGATTTGTCAAGTTGAGCTCGGATTGCATTCGACTTCCCCGCCAGCCTGCCGCATGATTACACACGGTTCAAACGCTCAGGCAGGGAACTATAAGAGAGTTGTGACTTCGACGACTGCTCGCTATCTGTTAACTTTTTGTAAATATATATACATTTGGAAGTAACGCGCAAAGCGGGCTGTCAACGTGAAATCATATAGTAACAACTTTAACTTTTTATTTTACGCTTTCTTAAAATCAGATGTGCGACCATAATTTTTATTTTAGTTTCCGTTTTGTTTTATTTTCCCATTAGTCTGCATACACTGAAAATAAATATGAGCACAGACGGGTATTTATTCCTTTACATGGGTGATTTTTAATTTAGGGTTTGACATTTATTTAAATTCGGCTAGAGTACACATTGGAATTGTTTTTTTCAGCATTGCGTCCGAGTCGAAAGACGACAAAACGAAGCAGAGTTTGTTGCCACCGGTTTTCTCATTACATTACATAGCTGTTCGTGCCCACTCTTTCGTTTCTCTTAACACCTCTCATCCTGTCAAGGTTAATGAACACTGAAAGCTGTGAACTAACGCCACGTGCTCCTAAATACGAGTTTTTATACACCAAAACGTATACCAATAAAATTGTGTTGGGTTTTATTTAGTTTCAAGCACGCAAGTTTAACTCAGTTTCAATGTCCTAAAAAGATTTTTTTAATTTTGTTTTAAAGTTATCATCATATATTGTCAAAATATGCCGATGTCACAGCACGACGATATGCAGAAACTCTTTCTAAAGCTTAGTTATTTTAATTTAGTTTTTTCTGCACATTTTCTTATGAAAGCATTAGCAAACATAGCTAACGCCAATTTCTTGACCCTCCATAAAAAGAAGCATGTCGCGATGTTTCGTCACAATTTTGATTGTGTCCCATACGGCCGATGATAGAATTGCAGGGTTTAATAGCATGATTCTTAGTGTATCGTTTTACGTAATCTTCCTAAAATACAGACTCGAAAACAATCTTAGTGCCCTTTTAAAATCAGCGTCGAAGTAAATACAGCTAAGTTTTTGGAAACCACTATAAATTATAAATTGCAAAAGCCTCTCTAGGGCCACTGTGCCGCGGTGCCAATTGTTCTAAAAATAACAAATATACATATTTAGGTCCTCGAGCTCATTATTTCGAGCAAGACATATGAGACAGTTATCAGATTCTTATTCCGTGTAATACATGTCGGTAATTTTATGATAATCGTAGGATATACTTACATTGTTCCATCGGCGGGAACCACAGTTTTAGGACTTGACCAGATGCGTCGATTTTCAGACAACTTTAACGCGTGACATAATGCAGTCTTTTACTGAATGTTATCCACATTTTTTCCGAGAATATTTAGGCATGGTGTACCGTATTTACCCGAGTAACAGCCGTATTGTTTATGAAAAAAACTTGATGGATCGCTTTTCCACAGAGCACGCGGTTTGCCAATCACCGCGATCGACAGCATAACTACAGCGGTTTACAAGACAGAGATAATGTCATCGCGCGAAGATGCCATCTGTGAAGATTAGCATTTGTATGGAAAATCTTTGGTTGGCTGTATATGTGCTTAGCGGCAAAGTAGAAGCAAGGGCCTTGTTCATAAATGATTGGCTGTGTATGTGCTTTGCTGCAAAGTAGAAGCAAGGGCCTTGTTCATAAATAGTGCGGCTATTACTCAGGTAAATACGGTACCTGCAGTTTGTTTTTCTCCAAGCACATAAATTTAATATACGTGGTATTTAAAATTTTGTATAAATTCAAGACTTACAGATACATAGCCACAAAAATCAGGAACATTTAGAGGTAAGCGAAACATTCCTTTTATGATGAAAGAACCATATCATTCTGACATCTTATCCGTTCTAGGAAGCAAAAACAAAACAGTCGAGGAACAGCCTTTTCGAAAAAAAAGAATAGTTTTTCAGAGGCTTAACCCAGTTAGCATGCCGGAGAAACACCTGACTTGCAAGAGGATTGAAAATCCTGGGGGCCTAACTCGGTCATAATACGGATTTGTTCCAATCCGATCCTTAGTTCCAAAGTAATTTTTAAGCGTTTCTTCGGCTTTTTTCTGCATCGCCACACATTTTCCAAGGGGTTGAACTTGAGCCAGAGATTCTATATGACAGCCAAACTACCAGCAGTGAAGCCAAAATCTGGCACTTGTTTGGCAATTTGGGCTCAACGTCGCCACGTAAGAACCAAGAAAGCTGCAGTGAAATTCATATCTGGTATTAATTTGGTTATTTGGGCCCTAATATCGCATATAAAAAACAGAATAATCAGAAGTGAAGCTTAAGTCATCACCGGTCTGTCGAATTATGACGAAACAAATGTGAGAAAAGAGCTAAGCTACTCTCAAGAAAGCCTAACTTGGCACATGTTTTGCTGATTTAGGTCCAACATACCCAGACTCTGGTCGAAGAAGGCGAAGTTCAAATCTGCATTTCATTCTTCGAGCTTTAAAATGGGTACTCCGGCGATTTCTTTATGGTCCGCGATTTGCCTGCAAATTTGATAAACACACCAACTAATGTAACTGAAAAAGTACCCCAAATATTTGTTTAATTTTTTGTATGAAATTATTAAATTTACAATTTCGGTCCCCACCATGTTTTTTTTCAAATTGAAAGTCTCTACTAAGAACAACTAAAGAGTGACGCCAGCCGCAGGAGTTCACTCCTTGAAATCCATAATTGTTTCCCCACCGATTCCAAGCAGTTTCATGGAGTCAAATGAAAGCTTGCTCCGGCCCTTACGCACCAGCACAGAACAAATGCTTGGCATACTGGATATTTTAGACTCCTTGTTCGACTGGCAAGTCTGCCTGCCACTGACGTCACGGCACTGAGAAGTGCGGGCATATTTTAATTTTGGTTTTTGCAACAATTTTATTTGCCGATTTCACAATAACTAATATGAATTTCGCGATGCTAAATAACGAACCGGAAAGGGTAAGTGACTGAGATTCAGAAAATGCACTTATTTGGGCTAGCTAAAAAAATCGCCTAGCAACACTTTAAGGCCCTTAGTTTGCAGACAAAAAACAAAATGTTGGCCCAAAAGAACGTTGTTAGTTGGGAAGCAAATGACTCCATGTGTACAGCTGCTACGAGCAAACTAGAGCCATATTTGAATAAAACCAGGCGCCTGAGTTCATGCTATGTCATACATATTTTGAGGTCTCAGATTTAATTTGTAAAATACTTTGATAAACAAGCTTGTCTCTGAAGTGTACGCCAAATTCTCTTTAGTGCCTGGTTTTGCTCTCACATTGAAACTGTGAATATTCTGCTATTTGTATGAAGTCAGTGTGAGTTCACCTCGTATGATAGCCCTACATTTTACCTAGCGATGTCTGCTTAAAGAGAACATAAATAAAATATTGATTATTGAATGTAATTGCTGGAAAAGTGCACGCCAAAACAATCAAGTCTCAAGGACACGCCAAAGAAGCGGCTGGTTGTTTAGGCAACTCGTGCTAATTGGGGTTTCTCTTGATTAGAATAGCAGTTATAGTGACGCGTCATTCCGTAGCCTAAACTAACTACCCTTTTTGTTCCTTGTGAGTATGATTTTGCAGTACTATATAACCAACCGCCTTTTTGGCAGGTGTTATAAACTAAATAAAGAATATTATATAAAACATACAAACTGACGAATGTTTATGGGGGTCATTACGCAGTAGAAGCAATAAGAAAATGTCAAGTTGTGGACACCACGAGTTATACTATTCCGCCTGGCACACGCAAAGTGCGGGTCTTGTCTGACTCGGTGGAGTTCATGTTTAATTGTTGACGAAGAGACGTGATTCATAGCTTTTAATATGAGCTGGCACGTTACCAAGTGATCTAAAATGTATCCAAACTAAAAAATAAATAAAGCTCCTACATCAAAATTTTTAAAGACCCGACCACTGCGTTGTAGAGAGTACCAAATGGAGCACACTATAACAAGAAAATATTGCTCTTTATTCAGCGCCATTCTTTGTTAGTTTTACGATTTGTATAACTACTGAAACTAAAGGAAAGCACAACGTGAGTAATTCTATTCGAGCTTCATAATTCGTTACTCATTCTCTCGTCTTCTTATGGGTTAATGCTAATGCTAATAACATATCACTCGAAACACCCAGCGTTTTTAGACTACCAGTGATTATCGATTTCAATATGCTATACCTGCTATGTCGTGAAAATGATGACGGCTATACAGTTTCAAAAGTAGTCCCTGAGTTTATACTGCATCACAATACATGCGGATAACTTATCAGTAGTCTTTCTTAAACCAGCCTAGCCAACAATACAACAAACAAAAATGGCTTCAAAATCCACATTGTTGGTAGTCAATGAATTCCTATAGCACTCGTCTAGGACAACCTCGTGGACGACGTCCCACAGGATGATTACAAAGACGACGTCTGGGACCACCTCTAGGGCGATCTCAAGGACGACCTTCAGGACGACGACTTGAACGATGTCAGGAATGACGTCTAGAATGACCTCAAGGACGACATCAAGGACGATTTCTAGGATGACGTCAAGTTCGTCAAGTCCTTCCTTCAAAAAGCTTGCGAATGTGAATGAGTGAGAATGTGAGCTGAATATTTCTGTTTTTTCTGCGCTAAAATAAATGTCTTTGCCCATGGCTCTTCTTTCTGCGCATATCTACTGCGCATTAGGTGGCCAGAAAATCCAATACATCCGGGCTGGGGGAGGGCAGTTGCTAAAGAACACTATCGCATTAAAACAGCGATCGGTATCAAGGTCAAATGATCACGCAGTATCAGTGGCGAACGGGATGAACGCTACTTGGTCACCGATGTTACGGGATTATTTGAACGAGAGGCGGCACATTTTTCTCGTTGGCAGAATAGATAAAAAGATGACATAGGCACGGCCGCTTAATTTTTAGTTTTCTCTCCTCTAAAAGATACACTTTGCCCGTGGCTTTCTTTTCCTGGCGGAAGAAGCTTATTAGTACGGCTGCGGCGAGCGACATTGAGCCTGATGGCGCTATATAACATGATTGATAGCTGAAGGGAGAGGCTGGGAGCCGTGCTATTTACGAGCTACGCAAAGGCACCTTCTTTGGTAGGGGACTTGTGTTAGTGGCAGAACAGTGCTACAATCATTCCCTCTTGCCTAGAAATGCATGTTTACGTGGGTAACAAGCATACAAGAAAACTTTTTGCGGAGAAATGTATGCTCGCAGAGAAGGGTTAGGCAACGGAAAAAAAAAGGGGGGGGGGGGTGTTCAAGCTTCTAAGTATGTAGTTCGTTCTTGGACGTCCTTCTCGGTTGATATGAACTCTCACTGGCTGCCAAGCTATAATGAAATGCACGAGGCCCTTTCAATCCCTTCGTTTCTTAAGCCGTCGGGATCAATAGTCATTTCAGTGTCGTCAAGATAGATTCCTACACATTTTTCAGCGCATGTATAAAAAATCAGTTCTAGGCAAAAGGAAACCTAAGTGTGCGATGAATGTCGAAGTGAAACTATCACAAACCGCGATTCGGGGGCGATTACTTCAAGTTGAATACATATGAGGAACTGTTGATGTTGATTTCCACTTTTGGGTATCCTAGCAACCTGTTCTTTCGATATACGGGTTGCGGTTGTTAGGACCATCTTATTTGGTACACCTTGCAAAATTAGTATTCCAGGGGGCTATGTTCGACAGAAGTTTCGTTTCTCCTAAAAGGAAACGCAAGTGACGGAAGTGGTGATATCGCGTTTGATTGGTTAGGGGCTCAAATGACGAAAGTTATATCTTTCGTCATTTGAGTCTGTAACCAATCAGACGCGATATCACCACTTCCGTCACTTCCGTTTCTTTAAAGAGAAACGAAACATTTGTCGAACCTAGCCCCCGGTCCTACATATCGAAAACTGGGCAAACGAACGTCGTTTCGTACAACATGTTTTGTGTAATTATTTTAGTGCTCAACTTGGAGGTGGCGAAATATTAAAATTAAAGAAAAAACGGCAGCGTGCAGTTTTTATGTCCAATACCAGCCTGTTCGACGTCCGCTCAGTGGTTCATTAGCTCGCTCCCGGATGGCTCGCCTAATGTAAAATCTCTTAAGACGCCTTGTGCAGAAAATCAACGTCCGGTATAGTGCATTGAAAATTCGCGGTCCTCCTTTTTGCATTTCATCGGATACTTAAGCAACACTAAATAAAAATCTAAGAAAACAATTACGTAAATGTTTTGCGAAACGGCGTTTGTGTGCCCAGTATTTGATATGCACGATTATAATCAAACGTTTTGCAAGGCGTGCCAAATTTTCTGGTCCTTATGAGCGCACCCCGTGCATTTCTAGAATAATGACGCCGTTGGCACTGAAACCTTGTGTGTTTGCCTGAATCGCGCTCTCGGTGATAAGCTCGCACTATTCAATTGAAAAAGCATGCTTTTTTGCACAGTAGTGACTGGTGGTGAGAACGATCGAATGCCTCTGACCGCAAAACTTGCGTTCCAGCTATTGTCACAGGGAAATGAAGAAACGAAGGGCCTGGCGAGTTGAAAGCTTCTTATTATCGCTTTGCAGCCAATGAATTTGCGGCAGTCGTCGAATACTATGCTGAAAGACGAATTATGAGGCAGGAATCGGGAATAGAAGAAGCCTCGCGTTTCTAAGCTGTGAGCGACTGTGGTACACATTGCACTTAGGCAAACACTTAATTCATAACCAGCAATGATTATCAAAATATGACAGCGGCAACGATCTTCCGTTAGTAAATTAAAGAAAGGCTTCTACTAAGTAAATTATAAAAAAGAAGAAAACCGTTTACAACTCCCTGTAACGCCGAATAAGAGCGCAACTCTTGAGGAGGAGGAGGGAAGGGTACTGAAGGGAGGGTATACCCCTCCTCCCTCCTCTTCGCCTTCTCATCCTGACTGCTACTCCTCCCTCCAAGCGGCGTCGCCGTCACCTCACGACGGTCACGTGACCCCAAGGGGGTCACGTGACTCCCGTGGCATCGCATGAACCCTGTGATGTCACGTGACGATGATGATGACGTCATTATCATCTTCATCACCAGTGACGTCATTGATGACATCATAATCGCTGACGACGTCATCCTCATCGTCACCGTCACCGATGATGTCAAGAGTGATGGTGCCGATGACGTCACCATCACTGATAACGTCATCAGTGACGTTACTGATGACGTCATCATCACTGATGATGTCGTCGGCGTTGGCATTGGCATCGCCACTCACGTAGACGTCACCAGTGACGTCATAAGTCCCATAATGCACCGCGCAGTTACGCCGACGGTGACGCCGAAGGCGACGCCGACGAAAGACGCCGTTCAAGACGGAACGGGCGTCTAAGAGCTGCGCTCTAAGATCGTAAATCGCCCTCCAATTATGTTGCTACGGGAAACTTTCTTGGTTTAGCATTAGCAACCTCCAGGCATTTCTTCTCGAGCTGTGACTCCAGGTGCCTCCACTCCACTCCACCCCATTAACTTCATTCACTCCTGTTCACCCCCTGATTTCGCTTTCAGTTTCCTCACTAAATTTAGTAGGGAAATTGGACTTTTATAGTTCACGTCACATTAAGTCATGGGACATCATTTCCCCCGCTAAATTTAGCGGGGAAGTTATACTGACCTTGAGGTCAAGTGACGTCAATTTTCCCGCTATATCTGCCGGCGAAACTAAAGTGATTTGACGTCACAGGCCACGGCTTCACGAAATGCGGCTACACGCAATCTAAAGCAAAACAAAATTAAACAAAAAAAATGTTTCAGCTTTAAAAAAAAAAACATGTAGTATAAAAAACCCTTACTCCCAAATATTGTGCAAGATCACGTCAACAGTGGAAATAAGTATTTTTCGATCCCGAAAGCCATCTTTACTCTCCAAAATATTTTAAATGACCCGATTTCCTTTGAATAAGCAGAAAGGAAGGCTTGAACGATTTCAGCGGCGAAAATTGCATAAAAATAATAGCATGTACACCGAAAATTTGTTATTTTAAAAACCCGAGACTTCGGAACAAAAAACTAGAAAACAAACACACACGTGTGCCAACTTTATATTTCCTCTTCCTCAGCTGCACAACCTCTTCTATCCATAATTTTCGTGCCTGAAGTGGACTTTTCCTAATTTTTTTTTTATATTTGAGAGCTCCAAGAGTACCAAAGTAAAGCAACAGCAAAACAAAAGTATGTCCTGGCGTAAAAAAAATGTTCACTGTTCTAGTCTTTTTCCACTCTGACGTACAGTCTCCGACATTATGGCAGATTCATTCACCAAGATAGTTTACGCGGGCGTGCTAAACACGTTTGGGTTGGAAGACCTTCATTTTAGAAAGATAATGGATCTTAGGTTTATTTACTTCCTCGCTCAAAGCAATGTGATCAGGTACAAAACGAATACAGCACAGCCGCTTGAAGCTGCCTTGTCAAGTGAGTCTTTCTTATTGATAAACCGACCTGTCCATATTCTTGCCGTCAAGGCGGACGACACTCCCTGCATCCTGAATCAACGCTACTACCTCATTTAAAATAGTCATTTTGTAATTTTTATTGGCAGGTCGCACTTTATAAATCTTGGCCAGGGAGACAGTTACGAAGGAAGCGCTGTATGCGATATCCTTATCAAGCTGGAATAGACCTCATGTTGCGTCCGGTAAACGTGTGCTTGGCTTCAGGGACGTTTGCCTTGAGGGTGTATGTACACGTGACAGCTATGAGAGCGCCTTAGGAATCATTCGGCCTAAGCTGGTTTTAAATATGGAAGTTTAACCATTAAGAAGTCTACAATGCGACCCGCCTAACATCACATGTAAAATCGACCCCTTTAAGAACGTCTTGCAGCCTTTAGCTTCTGAGCTAGTCATTCGAACTAGACATTGTTCGGGCACGTACCTTTTTTCACGCGTTGGACACAAGTGATGCGTCCAGACTTTTGGCGTTAACTGGGCACAGCTCACGCCGAAAACGAGTAGTGCGTGATCATTCTGCGAGGAGTCGGATTGAATCCATTGCTTTGTTAAGGAAACAATGACGTCAACAATGTTTTTTGCAGTTTCGAGAAAGGTCTATTCCCTTACGTTATTTAGTCGGTCGGCAGTGGTAGTAAAAATATGACCAGGATGAAAATTCGTGAAGGTTTTAGACCAGACACAGCCATGAACCGTGACCTTAGGAGAACCCATATCACAGCTCCGATATATGGTGCTTGGGAAAGCAGCATCAGAAGGATAAGTCCCGATACAAATGTGTTTAAGTTAAGAGGACGAGCGGTCATTTAATTTCGTGGAGTACAAGCGTTTTTTAAAGCGGTGTGATCGACTGCATCGCAAGCGCTTGTCACCGCTTATGACCAGAAAACCCACTGGCGCCAGCTGTTGGGTCAACTTTGGAACGTTTCCAATGTGCGTACATTTTAGTTAATTTCTTTTTTTCAGCATGAACTTGGATAGAACTAAGGCAATATTGTAACAGGTCATTTATCATTGGTAATTTTTTTATTTGATCTCGCGAACAATCCGAGGCCTTCAGTTTTGTAATACGCAGATCACAGGAGTTCCAATAACACTCGAGAGATGGTGAGATTGTGCCGGCGTGTTTTCCCGTTATAAGCGGTAAAAAATGGTTGCAACGCAGCCGATCATACTGAAACACTAATCTGTAAACCAGCCTGTAGACAATATTTTTTTTTGTTTCACAATGAAACTTGTTTTTTGTTTTATACTGCAGTGTGTTGTCAGTCCAAGCGGAAATGTCCGAAAGCCAGAGGAGCGTGCAAAGGCGCCTCCTGACATTTTCGTCCTGCAAGACTGCAGGGAATCCATCAGCGGAACTTGCTCCCCTTAGTCTCTCATGATGGATGAGTTCGCGGTAACTGGCAGCCAGGGCAAGGCCTCTCGGGGAACGGTCGATGCATGACGACGGACGACCCGCCGTGTCTAGCGTTGGGATTTGTCGTCTCCGTTCGGCAGAGCGGAAAGCGCGCATCGACTCCGTGACGTGAGCAACCCACGTCGTTGTTCGTAGATTAACGTTGTTAGTTCAGACAATAACAGAACAACGTTTCCAGGTGATGACAGGAAGTGTTGTAAACAATAGATTGTAGTCAGGGTCACGTTTCCAAATTAGGAATTCTACATCATCAACTTCGCATGCGGCTCAAGGAAGATCTACTTCATGACGGTGGCCGCTAACGTCGCTTTTTCTCCCAAGAAAGTGTAGTATCATCAGCCAAATTAAACTATAAGGAAGCTGTTTATCGGATACATGCAGATAATGGTTTAATGATTTATTTGATAAAACTGTCGAACATTAAATATTATATATTTCTTCATGTATCGTGATCAAGAAGTGAACGTAGGGTGTATTCTTTTATTTTCAGTTGTAAGGCTTGTCTTTAAAGTTTTTATTGAAATTATTGCAGATATGCCTAAAACTTCAACCTGTGCATTCATTCGTGCCGCAGCACGTGGTGACAACGAGAGTACGTCAAAAGTATGGTGTTAGCATTTCCTGTCACGAAGTAAAAACGCTCAATTGTTTGGCTGTAAACCAAACACGAAGACACTTTATAGCGCAACAGGAGGCCAATGCTGTCCTTTTCAATATTTTTGTGAACGGAATATATATATATATATATATATATATATATATATATATATATATATATATATATATATATATATACCGGGTGTTCTTTTTAATTCGAACAGATTTATTTAAAAAACTCCGTAAAAGATGCACTGATACGGTTTGTGCAGGTGAGTTATACGGCCAGGGGGACATATTATAGGGGGCTAATCGTAACGATCAGTCGGCTAATTAATTAAAATTCGTTAATTAACTTTTTAAGTAATGAAAATAGACACATAGTTCCAATTAGAAACTTGCTCAGCGTCATCGAAAACCACTAAATCAGTAATTTTCAGAAAGACTTTGAACGCGTGAGAAGCGTAGTAGTGGACTAAAGTTACCGCTCGTGAAGCAGGTACAAGGCTGGGGCTAGATAAGAGACGGAAAAATTCCGCGGGCGCCTTATCGCAACCGCTAGCTTTGTACGTGCTCCACGAGTGCTAATTTTAGTGCACTACTACGCTTCTCACGCGCTCAAAGTCTTTCTGAAAATTACTGATTTAGTGGTTTCCGATGACGCTGAGCAAGTTTCTAATTGGAACTATATGTCTATTTTCATTAATTAAAAAGTTCATTAACGAATTTTAACTAATTAGCCAACCGATCGTTACGGTTAGCCTCCTATATTATGTCCCCCTGGCCGTATAACTCACCTGCACAAGCCGTATCAGTGCATCTTTTACGGATTTTTTTAAATAAATCTGTTCGAATTAAAAGAACACCCGGTATATTGCGAGACAGAGCCAGGTCGGTCAGGAAACGGTTTTTATCCACCTGGCGTCTATGGAGCGTTTCTTAAGAAAAGTGCCAGTAGTCAGATGAGGATGCCGATTGCTTCACACCCAGCCATAAGTGGCGACGGCGGTGTCCGTGGGCAGTGCTACGCATACGCGTCCTCAGAGGTTTCGCCCGGTTGCGGAAAGGTGGCCACCTGGCCACACAAGGAGTGCAGGGGGGGGGGGAGGGTGCGTTGACCGGGGAATGAAAGGTTTCAGTCGGGAGATGTTAATGTGTTCGCGACCGCGATAGCGGCGATCACGGGGTGGTTCTACTGGCTCCACTAAAAAGTTCACAAGATTTGTTTCAGCGATGATGTTGTAGGGGCCGATGTAATGAGGCATTAACTTTACAGAGAGGCCGGGCTCGCGTGGTGGCAACGAGACGAGAAAAGCGTCTCCAGGTTGAAAGCTGACATTTTTGTGGGTGAAGTCGTGCCGGGGTTTTCGTTCCTGTCGGTGGTGAACAGTGCGAAGTTGCGCAAGTTGACGCGAGTCTTCAGCACGGGATACGAGATCATCGAGGAGAGTTGTATGGGACTCAGTTGGAGTATGCTCGAGTACTGTCTGCCTCCATGAGCAATATCGGTTGTCTTGTGTGGACGAGCTCAAACGGCGAGTAACCAGTTGTACTTTGAATGGCTGTATTATTGGCGTTTCTTACGAATGGTCAAACTGCATCCCAGTTCGTATGATTGGATGAAACGTAAATTACGATCATGTGCGCAAGGGTACAATGAAAGCGTTCAGTGAGGCAGTTGGTCTGTGAGTGGTTGGAGGATGCCGTTTTGTGGATGACTGCACAAGAGGCTAAGACGTCTTGTACTGTCTGTGACAAGAAGGTACGACCTCTGTCACTGAGCAGCACGCGGGGAGCTCGATGTTGGAGGAGTAGCTGGTGGACGAAGAAATTAGCTACCTCGGTGGGAGAGCCAGTTGGAAGAGCCGCTGTTTCTGCGTATCGAGTAAGGTGGTTGACATCGTTTACAACCCAACGCTTGCCATTGACCGTGCGTGGTAGTGGTCCAAGCAAGTCAATTCCTACGATCTCGAAAGGTTGTGAAGGGCAGCGGGGTGGCAGTAATCGGCCAGGGGGTGCAGTTGTGCGTCACTTATGTTGTTGGCATACGAGACAAGAAGAGTTTGAATGTTACCACGGTGTAAATTCCGTGCCACAAGTATCGCTCTCTGACACGATAGTGAGTTTTGAAGAGTCCTAAGTGGCCGGTTGTAGGATCGTCATGCAGAGAATTAAGGATCAAGGTATGTAAGGTACAGGGAATCACCAAAAGCCAGGGATGTCCATGGGGTGAGTAGTTTCGACAGTATAAGACATCATTTTGAAGCTGATAGTGCAAGAGCTGGCGTCGAGAGTGCGCGTTTGTCGTAGGTGAGGTTCCTTCCATTTGGCAAATTATATTACGTAGCTGGGGGTCTTGGTGTAGTTGGGAGGCGATCCCTGTTCCATCATATAGCTCTGTTGGTGATGGGCTCGTCTCAATATTTAGTATAGTCGTAATCGTTGAGGGTTGAGGTAGCGGACATCGAGAGAGAGCGTCGGCATCTTAGTGTTTTCGGCCAAATTTATAAACAATTGTAAAATCTTATTCCTGTAGACGTAACACCCAGAGTCCGAGACGTCCGGAAAGGTTCTTGAAAAGGCTAGGCAACAAAGCGCATGATGATCGGTGACGATTGAAAAATGACGGCAGTATAAGTAGGGACGAAACTTTGCAATCGCCCATACTACCACGAGGCATTCCTTTTCTGTTGCCTTGTACTTTTGCTCTGGCTTGCTCAAAGATCGACTTGCATAAGCAATGACGTGTTCTACGCACGAGACGACGGGTTGAAGAATTTGCTCCGAGGCCGTAGCCGCTAGCGTCTGTGTGGAGAACGGCGGCGCAGTTGTTGCGGAAATGCAGGAGGACAGGATCGAAAGTCAGGGCTGCTTTTAAAGGTGTAAAGGTATATTCGTACTCTGGAAACCAGGTAAAGGTGGAATTGTTCTTTATACGGTTGTTAAGTGGAGCGGCGACTCTTGCAAAGCCGCGAATAAAATGGCGGAAATACGACGACAGACCTACAAAGTTTCGCAATTCCTTCTGGCGTCGTGGTCGAGGGAAGTCTGAAACCGCTTTTGTTTTGTCGGGGTCAGGTCTGATACCCTGTTTGCTGATGGCATGCCCTAAGATCTTAATTGTTTTGCCACGAACGTGCATTTCTTAGTATTAAACTGGAGGTTTGCGGCAGACAAACAGGACAGGACTTCGGAAAGCCGTTCAAGGTGTTCCTCCAAGTTGGAAGAGAAGAATATACTGTCATCTAAGTAACATAGGCATGTTTTCCATTTCAAGCCTCGGAGGATGTCGTCGATCATGCGTTCGAAAGTAGCTGGCGCGTTGCAGAGTCCGAAGGGCATGACGTTGAGCTCATATAAGCCGTCCAGTGTGACGAACGAGGTTTTTTCTTTGTCCTCTTCGTTAACGGGGACCTGCCAATAACCGGGCCGTAAATCAAGAGATGAAAATTATTCCCCTCCCTGCAAGGAGTCAGTGCCTCGTCAATTCGTGGCATGGGTTAAAGGTATTTAAGGGTGATTTTGTTCAGTTTGCGGTAATCGATACAAAAGCTAATGCCTCCATCCTTCTTTTGAACCAATATTAACGGTGACGAGAATGAACTGCGTGAACTACGAATTACACAAATTTTTAGCATATTAGTGACATGGTCCTGGATTATAGGACGCTCTGATGGGGAAATCCTGTATGGGCGACGATGAAGAATAGCAGGATCTTCAATGTGTATCCGATGCTCTGTCGTGTGGGTTTGACCAAGGGCAGATGATGCGATGTCGAATATTGTTCTGTTCTGCTCTATTAAAGATAGGAGTCGACGTTTTCTTAATTCGTCAAGATCTTGGCTAATGGTTGTATGCAGAGACAAGGTTTTACAATTCTGGGTAAGCGAAGGTTTGGCTTGAGGGGCGGATATAAAACACAGAGAAGGGGATGAGTGTGGTGTCGCAATCACGACAACTGTACCTTGTAGAATCAGAATGAACTCCGTACTAACAATAGAGACAGCTATGAGAGCTTTTCCATCAATGAAACGAACAAGAGCGTGCGGTACAGCTATGCCTCTCGCGAGAAATGTGTTCGATGGTTGTACGACGACATCAGCTGTGTAAAGGGTTGTTGAGACAAGTGGTAATACGTGTGCTGTGAATGGGGAAATAACCAAGTCGGTTTCAACTGATAGTTTCGCATTGCGATGAGTAACTGTATAACAGACGTCAAGACTGGTGGAATATAATTCCGGATTACTACAGTCAATTACGGCCGAGTTCAGTGAAAACAAGTCCCAGCCAATGATAAGTGAGTGTGCAATTTGGTGAAACAATAAACTCTGTGTGATGGCAGATATCTTGTAATACAACCCTGGCCGTGCAGAGAGCGGAGGGATATATCAAATTGGTCTCCGCTCCTCGTAAACAAGAACCATGAAAGGGAGTTCGGACTTTTCTTAACGCTTTGCAGACCTCTCCACTTATAGCTGAAATTGGGGCGCTGGTATCAACTAGAGCACGAACATTTCAACCTTCTACACATACGTCTATCAAATTTTATGCGATTGGAGGAGTTGTCTGGGTCCGTTGGTTCGCAGTTCTCCCCTCAAGGACTACGTTTTTTTAGTTTTCCGCTGTGCATTTAAGGTAGGTTTCGGTAGATGGAATCATCGGAGACGCAGAGCGTGGAATTGGGGTGGGAGAACGACGCCTAGACTATATGTTTGGTTTTCAAATCTCGACCTGTGAGAGGAAGTAATCCCTTGACGGCCGCCGATGTTTCGACCTACATCTTAGGCCCCTTGATCTTGGCGAAAGTGAAGATGATACGATTTGTCGTACCTGTCATCATCTCTGCGTTTCCTGCAGTACCTGGCAATATGTCCCTGATGCCTCAGTAATAACATACTGGGCAGTTGAATGGTCTCCAAGATTGGTACGTCGGGTCGGGGGTGGCTGGAGTAAATGTAGCCAAGAAAGGTGGGGCCTGGAGTTGTTGTAGCGAAGCCACTTGATGAGAAGGCATCCTGGCGGTACCTCGGTGTAGCTTGGTGGTGCGGGTGTGGGAAGTGGAAGAGTTGCAGGAGGTAGAGCTGCTAGCTCATCTTGGACAACGTACCGCAAGTCGGGGGAACTTGCTTCCGGTTCAGCTACGCGGTATGTTTTGTTGAACATCTGCCGGAGCTTTTCTCAAACGATGTCCCCAATGAGGGTCCGGAGTTCAGAATTTGTCGGGCTTGATCCCCAAGATTCTGACCTTGGCAAGAGACTCTGAAGGTCCGCATTTCATAGAGTTGTTGGCAAACAGATGTGATGTCAGCTATCGATTCGGGCGATTTTTTAAGGAGGTTACGTACGCGCTCACTCTCGTGCCTTTCACAGTTGACACGACGGCAGAGTGCGAGGACGTCTTCAATGTAGGAGATGTACGTCTATTCGCCTTGTCGTCGATTCTCGAGTTTTTTTTTTTCGCATTCTTTTCGCGGCCAGTTGGAGTGCCGAATATGTCCTTTAGTTTTGTGGTAAAAGCGTCCCAGTCTGAAATTTCTTGTTCGTGGCTCAGAAACAACGTTTTGGCAACATCAGTAAGGTAGAATACCACGTTAGCGATTTTAGTGTAATTGTCCGATCTGTTGTAGACGCTCACGCGGTCGTAACTGTCGCCCCGATCCTCAACATCCTCTTCACGAAGATCAGCAAAAGATTTTGGGTCTTTTTGGTGACTGCGAATCATCCAACCAGGGGTTGGTTGCGATGACTGTTCAGGCATTGTGGTGGCTATGAACGTCGTCGCGGACGGTTGAGACATTGAGAGGGTTTGGGCAGCCGTGGCCGTGATGGTAGCCAGCGTGCGGTTTCAAAGTTCCATGGTTTTAAGATGAAGCTCGATGAGTAGGTGGTTTTGGTATGGGGTCTAAAGGCTCACCTCCACCACGTTGTGAGACTGAGAGAAGTCGGTCAGGCGACGGTTTTTATCAGTCTGGTGTCCATGGAATGTTTCGAAAGAAAGCTGCCAGTAGTCAGCTGACGATGCCGATTGCTCCACACCCAGCTAAAAGTGATGACGACGATTTCCGTGGGCAGCGCTACGCACAAGCGTCCTCACATATATATATATATATAAATATATACAAATATATATATATAGAGAGAGAGAAGAGAGAGAGAGAGAGAGAGAGAGAGTGAGAGAGAGAAAACGTAGCGCAGGATGACGAAAAGTATATACGGAAGAAAGCGTACTTGAGCCGTTTGTTGGAGTTTTTAAAACATATTATTCGTACAGTTGGTGGACGTTTCGGCCTGAGACAGACCTTTTTCCAGAATGGTGTCTCAGGCCGAAACGTCAACCAACTTTACGGAAAATATGTTTTAAAACTCCAACAACCGTCTCAAGTGCGTTTTCTTCTGTATATATACATATATGGGTGGTTTCATCTCATATCGTGCAGGCAAAAAAATCCGAAATATTTAATTTCGCTGAAAAAAATATATGTTATGGCGTCGTCTCTAAAAACACAGTAGCCACAAACCGCAAGTTCGTCGGATATTTGGTTCTCGACTTACGAATTTTAAAAGAGGCCGCGGCGGAAAGCAGTGTTTTTCACATACGTCGTGGGTCGGATGTTTCGCTCGATCTCCCGCCGTGGATTTTCAGTCCACATTACAGTAACTTTTCTCAAGCGCTCTGTGAGGACGGGTAAAAGGCACTAATACCATGAAATAATTTTAGGCGTTTTCTTTTTTTTTTGTAAAGATGTCAAATACGACCCCACGGTTAATTGTTGACAAAATTTGACAATTAAATACTGGCGATCTACTTGAGTTACATCAATATTTTTTATGTCCATGGAGAGCCAAAAACACGCTCTTTATATATATTATAAAATCATTTAGCTGTATTAAATATCCTTTGCGGGACGTTTACATTAATGTTATGCGAAAACCAAAAAGTACCAATTTTAAAATCAATTTTCTCAAAAAAACTTATTTTTTATTTTTTTTATTTTTTGTTAAAATGTAGATATGATAGTTGTCTACTCGAAAAGCAAGTCGAGAAAGTGTATATTTTGTTTGTATGTTTTATATTTAAGCCTCAATATCGGAAAAAGACGTCTTCGTTTTGCAAGAAAGTCAGACAAAAAAAGACGTGGGCTTCTATGAATTGTAAAAAAGTTTTCTTGAATTTTCGTTTGCGTTTTGTAATCACTTATAAACGCATTTTGTGGTATTGAATAGTCGTTTATGTTTTGAAAAGAGCGGGAAACCACGAGAAACATATCTAATCAAATCAGCAGGCCTAGTAGACCTTCAATATCGAAGAGGCACAGACGTTGTATTTTTTCGATTTATAAAACTTTCACTGTAAACTAGCATGACAAGCTATTAGCTGTCATATTACTAAGACATAAAAAATCACCACATCATTGATCTATTATATACCATTCTTTCCGAAACCAAACGCTAGGGTTTGTTCACCGCACATCGCACAGATCACCAGGGAATGGCCTTTCACTTCCGTAGTACACAAAAGTGATGACACAAAAACCATCCGAAACACACGGAGAGATTGTCACGGAGAAGGGTAGGGAATAAAAATAAATAAATAAGAATAAAATTACCCAACTCCGATCTTAACGAAAATTGCGGTAAAAAAATAAAAGATTTAGGTTCGAGCGGTGGCAAGGCGATAGGTCCACGCCTGGTGGAGAGTCAGACAAAGAAGTCAACGACACGTAAAGGAAAAAAAATTAATTAAGACAGAAAAACTCAGCCGCACGCGGCAAGAATAAAAACCAACTCCTCCGGGCATTCCCTAAACGGGACACAACCAAATGCGTGCGAACACGCTCTCTACAGCACCGTCAGGCCGCTACGCCATGAAGAAATAAACCAAACAAGTTAACAATGCTAACAAACAGTTAGTAACGAAACATAAAAAAAAGTTCAGCAGAACCGCACCCGAGAAACAAAGTTCAGCGAAGTGAAGAAACACTCACGAAATAAAAAAAAAAAGAAGTCTTAACTGACCGACGCCGAGTCCAGTCCCACGACACTGAAGCCTGGCAGGATGATGGCGTCCAGATGATGCTCGAATCTATTCTTCACTCTGTTCCGCACATCCGTCGGGGCTGTGCGGAACAAAGTGAAGAATAGTTTCAAGCAGCGGTGCGCCAGAAGGTAACCGAGACGTAACATGCCTCAAGCTTCATATCGTGAGGGGAGCTTTCGAGGTAGTTACTGCATGCAGTTACTCAAACTTTCTCTTTCCCCTTCCCTTTTTCAAAAGAACACGTCAGCCGGCGCTAACTTTTCATCTCAGGAGAAGACCACTCTTCACAAACGGTTATAGTTGACAAGGAGGCTGACTTCGACCCAACTAGTCTCCGGGCAGAATAGACACAAGTATATTTACCAACACGCTCGTTTTTGATGCTAGTCTCCGGACTTTGCTGTTTCCAAAAGAAATAACCCTTCGGTGCTATCGGATTTCCGCGGAGGGAGATAGAGTACATAAAATTGAAAGAATAAAACACGGAGGACAAGCAGAGGACAACCACTTTGCAGAGCACGGCCATTTCTAGGATAGGGTGTTCGAAGCTTGGGCAAATACGCGGTATCGTTTCACGCGTGCACGGATGGCTGGTTTCAAAATTTTCCCACATCCCTAACGAAACCGGCCCATCTTCGTGTGCGTGCCCGCGCCGCCGGTTTTAGCTCGCACGCGGCGTTGTTTTGGCAGGCAGAACTGTTGTTGACCGTCGATATTGTAAGGCCGTGGTGTTCTCATCCTCCCAGGCAACAGTTCCTTTGCTTTCCCTTCTGCAATACTCTGACTGACTGACTCCTCCTGGGTGGCCGTCACTGTTCGCCGCGTCAACGACACATTCGTACCATTTCACTCCTCGTGACACAGGGTGCGCTGCTCGCTTTACTGTCACGGGCCGTCCTATCTAACACAACGAGCGCGAAAGGTCGTGGTCATCTGCTGGTTTCGAAAGGGCGGGACGTTAATATAGGCCAATGAAGGCCCCGAATCAATACGACGTCTGCCGATTTCTATACATTAAAAATTTACGACGCCTGCTGGTCTGTTCAGAAGTGTTGCTTTCTCTTTGAACTGCTCCAATGTAGCTTGCCGCCTATAATAAAGTTTAAGTGATCAGTAAATATAACAGGGTGGAACTACTGTATTTCATTTTTAGGTGGGGGCTTTAAGAAAAATGCAAAAATATTTCCAAGTTTGTGAAGACGCGCAATTCGCAAGTCCCTTTCAAGCCGTAAAAACACGTTTTTGTACGATATTGATGCTTAAATATAAAACATACAAACAAAATATACACTTTCTCGACTTGCTTTTCGAGTAGACAACTATCATATCTACATTTTAACAAAAAATAAAAAATAAAAAATGGTTTTTTTGAGAAAATCTATCTTAAATTTGGTACTTTTTGGTTTTCGCATAACATTAACGTAAACGTCCCGCAAAGGATATTTAATGCAGCTAAATGATTTTATAATATATATAAAGAGCGTGTTTTGGGCTTTCCATGGACATAAAAATATTGATGTAACTCAAGTAGATCGCCAGTATTTAATTGTCAAAGTTCGTCAACAATTGACCGAGGGGGCGTATTTGACATTTTTACAGAAAAAAAAGCAAAACGCCTAAAATTATTTCATTGTATTAGAGCGTTTTACCTGTGCCCACAAAGTGCTTGAAAAAAGTTAATACGATGTGGACTGAAAATCCACGACGGGAGATCGAGCGAAACATCCGACCCACGACGTATGTGAAAAACACTGCTTTCCGCCGCGGCCTCTTTTAAAATTCGTAAGTCGAGAACCAAAAATCCGACGAACTTGCGGTTTGTGGCTACTGTGTTTTTAGAGACGACGCCATAACATATATTTTTTCAGCGAAATTAAAAATTCGACCCTTTTTGCCTGCACGATTTGAGATGAAACCACCCATATATATATATATATATATATATATATATATATATATATATATATAATAATTAATAGCTTTATTTACCATGTATAATCATGGTGGGGGCTGGGAAAAAAAAGCTGTCCAAGCAGCTTGACTGGCCCTCAGCCCCTCTCAGGTACATACAGTGGCGAGAAAGACATTTAAAAGGAACACAAGAAATTATGTAATAACACAAGGTACTTTCATCATAACAATGAACAAAAGACAACTATCAGCAATTCAGGAAACAAGAGTAACACTTGCCTATAAAAGAGGTCGGGAAGTTGTACACAAGAAAGGGAAAACTATTCAAAATATTTTAAGATACTTCATCACAACATATATATATATATATATATATATATATATATATATATATATATATATATATATATATATATATATATATATATATATATATATATATATATAGGAACGAGGACCAGGGGCCGACGACCGTTTTTATGTTCGCACTTTAAAACTTTGAGCGCGCCCCTGCCCGCCCATCCAGTTCAAGCGCACGCGGGCCTCGTCTTCCTGAAAGACGATGAAGGGGACATCATGAAGTATACACGTCACAATTACCCCCCTCCTCCCCCCCCTCCGGGGGCAGAGGAAGAGGTGTTTTGGGGGGTGGGGTGTTTGTGGGGGGCATCCGTGTGAAGTAGGACACATCAGGAGTGTTCATGAACAGGAAGGTGGTATTGGTGTTTGCAGTTGTACGGTGAGGAGTATCTCGGAGATTACTGCTTGAGAGGGGTTGACTGGGGCTGAACGTATTTCTTCAGTTGATTTACATGAATAATGTCGTCGTGTCGGAATCGGGCATCGGATAGTGGTGAAAGTTGTTCGACATGGCATGTGACTTGTGTCGTTTGTTTGATGACGCGGTATGGCCCGACATACTTGCACAAGAACTTGTCTAATAAACCTTGTCGCTTGATGGGTGTTTACACCATGACGAGGTCTCCTGGTGTGTAAGTAGCGGCTGTATTCCGCAAATCATAGCGAGTATTCGCGGTATGCTGCTGCTGAGCAGTTCGAAGTCGAGCCAGTTGGCGGCACTCCTCGGCGCGGCATGTCAGCTGCAGGAGAAGGGCGTCCTGATCGCTCGCTGAATAAGGGAAGATAGTGTCCATGTTCCACGATGCTTCTCGTTCATAAAGAAGGAAGAAAGGAGAGAAACCAATGTTGTCTTGCTGTGCGATATTGTATGCGAATCTGGCTAAGGGCAAAATAGTGTCCCAATTGTGATTATCTGAAGCGATGTACATTGCTATCATACCCGCGAGGGTTCTATGGAAGCGTTCAGTCAGTCCGTTGGTTTGAGGGTGATAGGGAGAGGTGGTGTGATGTATGTTGCAAGCCTTTAGGATGGCCTCTGCGGTTAGGGATAAGAACTCAAGGCCTCTGTCACTTAAAAGAAATTTCGGTGCACCGTGGCGTATCAGGATGTTCCCAATAAAAAAACTGGCAACAGCTTCAGCCGATGCGTTTGGGAGTGCAGCCGTTTCTTCGTACCTCGGAAAGTAGTCGATCGCGGCGACTATCCAACGATTCCCTTGGAAAGAGAGTGGGAATGGTCCAAAGGGGTCAATGTCAACGCGTTCAAACGGACGCTCTGGGAAAACTAAGGGTTGAAGTAATCCTGTGGGACCACTTGTGGGGCCCTTGCGTTGCTGACATTGGAGACATGATTGCACGTATCTAAAGACAGTCTCATAAAGTTTCGGCCAAAAATAACGATGTTTGATACGTGCATATGTTTTTGCAAATCCCATATGGCCAGCCGTAGGGTCGTCATGGGAAGCGCAAAGAAGGCCGAACCGGAGCTGCGTTGGAATTACGAGAAGCCATGGATTGCCATCTGGAGAAAAATTGTGGCCTTAAAGGTTTCCATCACTCAATTAAAAGGACTGCATTTGTTTTCGAAGTGCTTTATTTGAGATATCGGTTGGTCGTTCTAAATACCCAACAATGCCCCTGATCCAAGAATCTTCCTGTTGTTCGGTTGAGATTGAGGTTGTATGAATTTTAGCTAGTTCAAAAGCGTCATCTATATTATCTAGGCGTTCGTCTGGACCCTCGACCGGACAGCGTGAGATTCTGTCTGCGTCCGTATGCTTCTTACCATAATTGTAAGCAACTGTGAAGGTGTATTCCTGTAATGCCAGTATCCATCGACCGAGACGTCCTGTTACTTTCTTAAGCGAAGAAAGATAACAAAGGCCATGATGGTCGGTGACGAGTGTGAAACGGCGTCCATATAAGTCCGGTCGAAATTTGTTCATGCCCCAAACGACGTACTTTCGTGGATCATGTTCTTCTCTACCATATATATATATATATATATATATATATATATATATATATATGTATATAGTAGAAAGAAAATGATCCACGAAAGGCATATATAATATAGTATGGTCAACGTACCGAATGGGGATCACTCTTCGTCAGGGTTCCTAGAGAATTTATCACGTTGTCGTCCATAGTCTTGCTGCTATTACATAAAAAGTGTCCTTGGCGAGTTTTCACTTCCATCAACAAACAACTAAAAACAAAATAATTATAAAAAATAATCAAAATGTTAAAAAATATTTATATCTATGAATGGTTAGCAGGTTTATGCTGCTTGCTTTAGCCAAGTAAGTGAGCCGGGACCTTCATTTATCCCCTGGGTACGTGACCTGCATTTGTGAATAAAATACGCCTCTTTTAGTTCTTTTTTGCGATCGGAGCTGAATCCAGATTGAAGAAGCATGACTGTTATTGCATCAAAATTGTAATCCGGTAGGTTCATGTGTTTGAAAAATAGGAGGTGTGGGAGAAAAATAGGAGGTGTCGCTAAATCGTAGTCTGAAAGGGGTTCCGGTTTGGCCTGTGTAGTCCATATCCCACGGGTTACATCGTAACACCTAAATGACGTTTGCAGTATCGCAATTAAGAATTGCATAAATAAAAACAACTGTTTTCGATTTTTCAATTTGGTTGGTGCGTACCAGGTGGGCGCAATCCTGCAATTGAGACTTTCCGAATGGCTGTCAACCAAAAGTTTGTTAAGGTGAGCTTTTGGATTGTACCAAGATGTCCTTCAGACTTCTGCTTCGTCGGTAGGCTACTCGTGATAAATCTGGAACGGTGCTAAGTTTGTCGTTCTGTTGTAAGATGCTAAAGTGTTTCGTTCGAATATTATTAAAATTTGGGAGGTTGGCAGAATAAGTAGCTTAAAGGTTGGTTTGTTGATTGTTAGGTAGACTGGGTTGAGTCTGATTAATTAGTTGTGATCTGTAAAGTGATCGGAATTTTTCGATGGCCTTGTCAACAATCGCAAGGGGATATTTTTGTTCGGTGAGCACTGTTTTTAGATTTTCGGCGTTACGATCAATATCAGTTAAGTTGGAACAAATTCTTCTTAACCTATGAGCTTGGGAGAACGGAATGCTATTTTTAAATGCTTAGGGTGTGAACAGTTAAAGTGAAGATAGTGTTGGCGGTCTCTGGGCTTTCTGTAGAGTTTTGTTGAGAGGCATGTTTGTGAATTTCCATTGTTACGTGAAAAAAATCTGTTAGTTTTAGAGTAGGAGAGCAAGAATTTTATAATAGGACGAATGGGGTTAATATTACTAATAAATGTTAAAAGCTCTTCTCTCTGTGCTGCCAAATTATAAATATATCGTCAATGTATCGTTTATAAGGCAGTGACTTTAATTTACGGTTAGAGAGAAAGCGGTGCTCTAGATCGGCCATATAAAGATTGGCATAGTTTGGGGCCCTCTCTGTGCCCATTTCTGTGTCCTGTATCTGAAGAAAATTCTTCCCTTCAAACTCGAAGTTCTTATGCTATAGAACCAATCTAATTAGTGTTGCAAGGACGTCATAGTTCACACAATTTGTTGGTGGACTTATCTTGTGAGCAGTGACTACAGCATCGATGCCGTCCTGGTGTGGAATGTTTGTGTATAGCGACGTGACGTCCATGGTGACCAAGAAAGCTTTGTCGGAATAATGAGTTTTACTATCTCGATGAGGAAGTGATTTCTGTCCTATATGAAGGAAGAAACTTTGGGTGGGAGGTTTATTATAAGAAGGTTAAGAAAATTTAAAATTCTTTCTGTAATTGTGTCTACTCTGAACATATTTGTCGACCTAGATTTCCTGGTTTATGAATTTTCGGCAGCATGTAGAAACGCCCAGGTTTTGGATAGGCGGGCTTTATTGCTTTCTACATGTCTGTCAAAATGCATTTGTTTTCGAGAAGGTATGTTGGAGTTTCCATTATTAATTCGGCGTAGCTTTCAGTGGGATCTTCATGTAGCTCTGTATCAAAATATTTGTCGTTAAGTTGTCTGAATCCCTCATCCAAGTAATCTTGTTTATTTTGAATAACTCTTGCTTCTCCTTTATCCGCCGGTTTAATGGTAATATCGTCCATCGAGTTAAGTGCTCGCCTAGCGGCGCGTTCGTCAGAAGTGACATTGTAGCGTAATTTCATTTGTCGATTGCAGGTGTGTATTGCATCTCGTTGGACTAATTCAATGTATAAGCAAAGGTACTTATTGCACTCTAACCAAAGGGAGTCACCTTACACCCTTCTGTCCCATATAATGCGCTCAAAAACTTCAGTTCGACGTACGGCGCCCTATAGTCGAACAGACGGCCCTGAATTTTACGAGGGGCGTGATAGCCGAGTAGTATAACTTGCTAAAATAGCTAACGTACGTGTTACTAACTTTAAAAAAAAATTAGGATTTTCTTGGTTTACTTCAAAAACTCAGTGTTTTCTTTATGTGGTCTTTGATATGTACTTTAGCTATTTAAAAAAAGTTATATCGCATCATTTTCAAGCCCTCGTAAAATGTAAGGCCGTCTGTTCGACTATAGGCCGCTGTACGTCGCATTAAAGTTTTGGGGTGTATTATATGGGACTAAGGGTGTAAGAATACACCTTTTTTTAGAGTGTGCGCTGTGCGTTAGGAGTTCAGGATTGGTCGAAGGCATACGGGATTCGTTCTCGGTTTCATTGGGGTTGGTCTTTAAGTCTCAGGTTTCTTGCAAAAGTATCTAAGTCCTTAAAAATTTGCAATGCATTAAATTCTTCGTACGTGTGGCAAAAACGGAGGCCCCTCAAACAAAAGAACAGTTCCATTGGACGATAAGATGACATTGGACAAATTATTTACGTTTTGTTGTTTTTCTACGTGTGCTGGAGTTAGGTGCTCGCTCAATCGATTCTGTATGTGTGTATTGTTGTTTCGGGTTTCAGCTTGTTGCAGTTCTAGGCGTAGATGTTTGGTCCAATCCACAAAATATGATTCAAATGGTTGTTGTGAGCCATTGTGTTGGAGGCACGGGATGTTTCCACGTTGTCACCTTCTAGTTTATTTATTCTTATAGCGTTGAGCTCACCCAGTCGAGTTTTTTGTATTCCGCGAGTTCTCAGTTTGAACTGAGATAAAGTGAATTGCTCCATTTAAGGCGAAGTTTTGTTTCGGTTAGTTCTACTGGACGATTGAAGGCACTATACGTGAAAATATAGAGCGATAAAAAAGAAATCGCGAAAGTGCGCTTCGACTGTTACTGACATTGACAGCTAAACATTCGCAGGGAGAGGTGAATCCCGGGCTTCCTATTGTCACTCCGTATTCATTCCGATTTTTCTATACTTCGTTTGAGCTTCGGTCCGAGCGCGGCCGATGTTATGAGCCGAAGGGTCAATCAAACAGCGAAAGAGGCACGAGGTCATGGCGTTCTCTCTGCAGTTGGCAGGACCAGCCTGTATTCGCCGTCTCTCTGTGCGTGCTTCTCTGACGGCTAATCCTATCAAGCGCAGAGAGCACGCCATGACGTTGCGCTCTTTACGCTGTTTGATCGGCCCTTTGGCTCATAACATCGGCCGCGCGCGGTCCAAAGCTGAAATGAAGTATAGTAACCGATAATAACAGTGAAGAGCGAATCACAAACTAAGAATCCCAGCCGGTGCGTATCGCAAGAGTGATGTCCCAATTGAATTGTCAGGGATAAAAATAAATCATTCATTCATCGATTCATTTATTCATTCATTCATTCATTCAATCATTCATTCATTTATTCATTTTTAGCTTCCACCAACATCTTGAAGTCTCCATAGTGGTGCACTTTCAAACTCCTCTGGAACTGATCTGAAAACATAACCATAAGAAGAAAAAACAAATAAAAACCTAGAGAAAAACATTGGCAAGAATGCGCTGTCGAAAGCTGCGCGTATAATATACCACCCTCAGACGAAGTGCACGCAGCGATCTGTTCAGTATGGCTACATGCCAATAATAAGCGAGTCATGGATGCTGCAGGATGCGAAACAGGAGGATAAAACATTGAGCACAATCCGGTAGACCTAGATGGAATGAAGGAAGTAGAAAGCTACGATGAAGATATGTAATAAAACGCCTCAGTTCTGTTATGGCTTGTCAATGCCTGCTTTCATCGGGTATAATTTACGAAACACACTTTTGAAATATGCAAGCTCGCGCATACACACAAAAGAAAATACTCGCCACACGAAGCTGCAAACGGCGGTTTGGAAAACACCTCTGTCGGCGTTACTTTTGTTCTTTTTTTCCCGGGTTCCACGGTTCCACTGTGCAAGAGCAAGCGAACACCAACAACGCATATAATAACTCCCCTCCCTTCCCCCTCCCTCCCCAGAAAAAAAAGGAAACATGTAAGAAAAACAGAAGTTAAGCAGGCCATTAAAACAGACAAATGCCAGACTTTCTCGACAGGATTGTTGTATTATCTTGCCGAGCATGAGGCCACAGTGACCATTCAGCCATTCAACTAAGAGTCCAAAAACCGACCCGTGACATAAAAAAATAGAAGCCAAAGCCAGCCATGCTCGTTTGAATTGTTTTGCGCGGGCAATCTTAACGGATATGTGCGTTAGCGTGGGTTCGTGCTACAAGTCTGATAATCTGGGTCGTTATGTAGACGACAATAATCCAATTTGACAAAGGTATAAAAAAGCAAGAAAGATCGAAAAAAGTCATGCAACAGTGCAAGTTAGTCCCGGTCCTCCTGCGTAACAAGGAGGACCGGAACTAACTTGCGCGATGCCCCTTGTTATGGACGACCGTCTGAGCAGGACCGCCGCACTCGAATGGGCGGTGGTCCTGCTCACGGTCCTACTTTTGCTTAGGATAGACCGTAGAAGGGGGTGCTGCAGGCCGGATCGGCAGCTAATCGCTTGTCCGGAACGCGATGCGTCGTTCACGTGAAAATCCGTAATCACCCTACGATGTCTCCCTAATTCACTGCATTTCGGTTTTGGCCTATAAGAGATAGAAATGCGGGCGCACGCTGCCGCCTCAGAAATGTGCATGCTTTTTCGTGTTCAGTTTGTTTAGTTAAAACACGCACACAGACATTTTGGTGCGTTCAGATTATTTTTTATAATTCTTTTGTATCTACAAAATTACAATTTTAGAATATTTCTTTAAACCCAGCGAATTGTTATTTCGTCCAGGTTAGAACCCTTATGCAAAATCGGGCCATTTAAATGTATCACTAATTCTTCCTGTCTCTGAGTTTGGATTGTGATAATTCCTGATCAGCTGGCCTGCATACTCTCGCTCCCGCAATAGCACTTTTTTCTTCCGCCTTATGAAGTTCACATCAATAACTGAACAATTTTCCTCACCAAATCGCTACCATTCATAATGGCACTTTATTTAATGACCAATTTAAACAAATGTATAACAGCTGACATTGACTTGTATTTCACTGCACCATTGTAGCGCGATAGTGTGAAATAGTTTTATTTTTGATGTCTATGTTCAGTCATCACACTTGTGACTTTTGTTGTCGTCACTTTACCGACCATATTTTAATAAACTACAGTCCGGTTCCACTTAGTTTTGCGTCGTTTTATTCTTTATTTTACTGTTTAGTGATGTGGTGTGTATTATAAACATTCTCCCTCCTTTAATGTATCCTTTAGATGCCCTTAAGGATATAAAATAAAATTATGATTTAATGTATTCTGCACAGATTGTGCAGAAAACTATTGCAGTTGCGCGTCAAACATTGTG
Organism: Ixodes ricinus; assembly: GCA_037355805.1. NCBI lineage: Eukaryota > Metazoa > Arthropoda > Arachnida > Ixodida > Ixodidae > Ixodes > Ixodes ricinus. Next base: position 70,712 of record JAZHYW010011736.1, read on the forward strand.
GGAACGTCAAATCGTTTCCAAAGCCGACGAAGAAAGTGTGTTCCTTGTTACACTAACTGAAAGTGAGGTAAAAAAAAGGCTGGTCGTGACCAGTTCTAGGCGTCTTGTTACCGCTCCAGAGCCAATAAAATTGAGGCATTTACAAATAAGAGAGAAAAAAAGAAACACCTAGAAAATAAATTAAGCAAAATATAATGCTACGATGTTTTTTTTATTTTTTTAATGTCAGTTACACTACTTATTTTATTAGTCCGCCCTGCATGAAGTTGTTGTTTTTATTCCGTTAGAACCTTATATGTGGGGAGCAGGGTGTGTTATATTATCGCCTTCCTAGTCCATAACCCGCATCAATAAACCATTTTGAAAAGTGCGCGACACCTTGAAGCTGCCGAGCCAATTATCCGCCTTTCCCCACTTTTTCGGCACGTACTCTCTGATCATTTATTGGAAACGAGGGCTGCGTTCGGCGTGAACTCGGCTCAGCTCGTATCGAAACCGAGTGCTGCGGCAGCGTTCAAAGAGGACTCGGACCCAATCACATTTTTTTGTGGCCAAAAACAAAAAATGTGGCGATTGTTAATGTTGTTTCATGGGGTTTCGCAAATGGTCTATTGGTTTGGTTAGACGTGTTTTCGTTGGTTATTATTTTGCAGATCAGGTCTTATTTTAATGGGGAATTTTTCGCGTTTTAATAAACGCAAATTTAGATTAGTTTGAAGTAAAACCAAGCTTATGTAGCTTTTGTGGTGCATGACCTCCCCCTCCCCCCTCCCCATTCTTAAAATAGCCTCTGAAGCTTAAGACAGGCAAATCGTGACTCATCATGTTCACGCTTCTAGCTTCGTGAAGTCTTAATCGGAGTTATTATCAACGAATCTAGCAATCTCATAGGATGCAAGGCTATAATGAGTTGATCAGTTCTGGTTTCAGCCAGCGATTCTTCAGTTGTCCTTGATAATATCGGATGTCCCAAGCGACCCTCCCGCTGTAAAACTAGCCAGAAAACGTCGGCGCCTGCACATAGAAAATTCAAGTTTTCGCGGAATTGGCACTGTGCAGATTAGTTTTACCGTGTGAAATTTGAAGGCGCAGTTCCCTTGCTCTAAAAACTTTTGGCAAGAAGCTTGCTGAAGTCAAGGTTCGGCGAGTTCGTGGGCACACGAGTTAGCAACGCTATTTACTTGTGGCGCCATCTCCCGATAGCCGCATCGTGCAGACAACAGAGTGCGTCCTAGATAAAAATAGACTAACTACAAACATCTGCGATAATCTAAAAATCCATATAAGATCTTCATATCCAATGCTAGCAGTAAATGAAACATATGCGGATATGTTGTTTGCTATAAAAACACATCGCGCAGTTCTTGTTTTAAATATGGTGGACACGTTTTCTTATCTTTTTTTAAATCAAGGCTTCCCAGACATTGTCGTTAAGAGCTGATATTTATACGATCACAATCTCGCAAAACACTACTCCAACCCCTTTGACTTTCCCCGGAGATGAGAGCCAGATATCACTCTTTAAAAGGTTGTATTCACTTTTATTTATTTTTTATTTGCGGGGCTAGTGACAGGAGGGTTTTTCCATGTCAGATAATAAAATAATGACCCTGGTCAACTTTTTGTTATATTTATGTAAAACTATATGTGTAAATCATGTTCCTAAAAGAAGCGTTCATCTATATGCCAACGCCGTAGTTCAGTTGCTTTCGGAGATACACGACTTCGAAAAGTCGTATCAAGAGGCGTGCAGATTGTCAAGGCTTGACTATGGTATTTTTCACAGCCGTTAATTTCACACCAAATCATGCACGTAGAAATAAAGTTTGCTGCGCATTTTATGAACGATTTACATCATGTACGTAGAATAATAAATATTACAAACAAAACATGTATGCTAATCAACTTACGAAACACGTGAAACAAACACGTTTTAGAGACATATTCACAAATTATTTGCCAATAAACTCCTTTATATAATATGACGCAAAATAAACCAAACTTTTAGTGACCAGCCTAAAACGAAGATGAAGATGGTCACGAGTACGTGGGCTCAAGGACTTTGTATCGACTTAAGATGCTTTCAAATCACGTCCAGGTCACCAATATGCAGATGACGCTTCATCTACATCGCGTTGTTAATCTACAATATCAAGGAAAGCTTCAATATCGTGGTTTCAAAGTATCTTGAGTCGATGTGTGGACCTCAAGCACGTGTCCTGGTAACTATCATCGTCTTCATCTCAGGCTGATCACTACAAGTGCTTTTCTAAATATTGAAAGTTATAAAGGTGATATGAAGGAAACCTTCTCTACAAAATGATCATATTTAAATGCATTTTACGAAATATAAAAAACTATGCTTAGGCATTATTGTAGCTGTGTTTTTAATGCAAAAACGAAAACCATATCTCCAAATGTGGTAAACTTCCACGTAATTATGTATGAACAATCTTTCATTAAACCCTCCATTTTTTACAAAGACGAACTAACTTGTGATGACAAAGCATTGAGTAACATATAACTCCCGAAATAGAAATCGACAACAAACCTTCAGTCTTGTTCAGCTGACTTGTCCTCATTATAGGTTTGCCGCACGACATCGGCTCCAAAGAGACATTTCTTTGCAACTGGCAAAGGCAGAGATGCTACTCTATTGTACGCTGTAGAAAGTAATGCTATCTCAAACTCATTTTTATATTTATATATCCGGGCGTAGCCTTTTGAGAACAAACACCCCCTCCCCCCCTCCTTTTCCACGGCCAACTTGATCACAAAAGAATGTCGGCAGACTACACTGCTGCCGGCAGTTCATAATTGTTTGCACAGCAAATTACCGGGAAGCCCAAAGCCCTCACACGACGAAGGTCCATCACCGCAAAAACAAGGCGAGAATAGTAGTATCGGGAGTGTGGGAAGCTTGATGTTCGACATTGTCTTACGGCAAACAAGCCAGATTACCATTTTTATTGTATCGGTGCGTACCGCACATTGGAATACAGGTAGAAGTTTATAACTACAAGTATTTTGTTGTTCGGTGTCTTCAAATCAGTTGATCCAATAATGGCGCAGGTCACATTTTATATATTTTTATACTATATACCATATTCTTAATTAAAATCATGTCCTTGGGAGAAACCCATTGTAAACAAAACGCGGGTTCAATTGTTCCTGTGCCAAATACGCATTGCACAAAAATATGTTTGATGCAGTTTTAGTGAGCGCTACTAAGGTGATGATGTTTTTCTTAATGCTCGCGAGAGGACACCATCATTTATAAAGCGCTTATATAAAGAGCGGCGCGTGGAAATAAAAGTTTTGTTTTGTGGTTGTGGTAACGAGCTCGGCTGCTGTCACTTGGCCGACGTCCGTTCCGAACGTTCCGAACATGGTGTCAGAAGCTGGCTAACGCCGTCACTATGGCGGAAGATGAACCCCGTATCCAAGTGGTTTGCGTCGGAGCATCGGGACTTCATCCTCCGGCACCATTCACTTCCACCAGTTCAGCGGAATGGCCGATTTCGATGGCGACGTACCAGGACTAGGCCTTCGCAGCCGGTCTCAATACTACCAGCGAAGTGATGCAGGTACGCACGCACTTGTACTGCATGAAACCAAACGCACAAAGCGTCCTGTTATCGCTGGGAGCGCTAACTCCTGAGACCCTGTCGTTCACGGTCATCAAAAAGAAGTTGGCCACGCATTTCGTGCATCGCGTCAACGAAATATACGAGATTCGCTGGTTTCACCGTCGGACGTTTCATTCCACACCTTGCTGACGTTACTACACCCATTCGCTCTCTGATAAACAAGAACAGCGTCTGAATGTGGGGTCTTAGCAGACATGTACGCGTTACCCCAAAAAGAAACTAAATACCGTTACTTGTTACTCGCTCAAAAAGTAACTAAATGCGTTACTCGTTACCGATTTTCAGAAGGAACGCGTGAGTTACCTCAAAAGTAAAGAGTTACTTTTCACGTTACTTTGACGACCAAATACACAACTGCTTTTGTATCACGCTTTAATATTTTCTTTTAGATGCGGAGCATCTCTTGCTCGGGTCTATGTCCCGCGGCCTTGTAGTCCGCACTCACACTACGCACGCGCAACTCTTCTCCTTCGCTCGCTCCAACAGCTGCGCGTTACTCTCTCCGCTCTCTCTCTCTACCAGCTGCGTGCACTGCGCGTGCGTTCGATTGTACTCACACCGCGCGCGCACGCGCAACTCTCCTCCTCCAGTCTCCTCTCCTTCAAGTGTGAAAAAAAATAAACGGCGAGCGGCGAGCGTTTTAAGTTTCTCTGCCGCGAGCCGCGACGAAAGCTCGCGTAGGGGGTACGCTAGGGCAGTCGGTGGCGCCATCTCTCGACGTCAGCACGCAACTGACTCTTTCCTCGGAACCAACACGATGCTCCGCATCACCCTATGGTTCCCCTCGGGAAGATGGTGTAATTTTTTAGTTGTCGCTGCACTTAAGCGGTAGCTGCCTCTCGAAGGTTTCATCAGTTATGTTATCCCGCTTCGTTGGAAATACAACTCCGGCTGCGCTGAAGAGTCGTTCTATTTACGCGCTCGAAGGAACGGCAGTGTTGTGCTTTAGCAAGACCTGGTGGATCTTCAGGAACTGCACCTTTATTGAGGAATGCGGGTAATGGGTTCTGTGTCTTCCCGTGTTCCCAACCTCCGGGTTTATATACGGTCCCCACCCGGTTCTAGAAGGCTGAACCAACGAACCGTATTGTATTCGCTGGGTAAAGGACATTTCGAGCTGTAGAATTCAGTACAACAACGTTTATCGTTGGACACGTCAGTCGTGCTATTCGACTGACTTGTTCAGCGATATACGTTGGTGTACTGTCACACTGCTTAGTTGTTTTTCGGGTTGCCCATCTTCCTTTGTCGCATTAGACGCTTAATCAGGTTGGAATTAAAACGATACTGTTTGAACGGTGTTGTACACGTTACTCCTCAAAAGTAACGAGATACCGTTACTCATTCCTTGGCCTTAAAAGTAACTAAATACGTTCCTCGTTCCTTTTTTAAAAAAGTAACTAAATACGTTACTCGTTACCAAAAATAGTAACTAAATAGAAGTAACTCGTTACTTGTAACGAGTTATGTACATGTCTGGGTCTTAGACAAAAAGTGGCTTTCGCCCAAATCAAGTCACTGCTTAGCTCTGAAACTCGCATGGCGAAGTACCACCCGCTCATTCCAACCGTGGTGTTTGCGGATGCCAGTTCTTATGGTTCGGGAGCCGTGCTGCTTCAAGATCAACATTCGGGGACTCGGCGTGCTGTCGCCTTTGCTTCCAGATCCCTCACTCCCACGGAGAGTCGCTACAGTCAAAGGAAGGAGTCTATAGCCGTAACGTGGGCGGTCTTACGGTTCAACCAGTATATTCGTGGCCGAAACTTCGAGGTCGAGACAGATCACCTTCCTCTTGTCGCCTTTCTTGGTGGAAAGGGCCTGGAGCTTCTGCCACCGCGGGTGCAACGCATGAGAATCAGGCTGATGCGTTATCAGTACAACGTGAAGTATGTACAGGGAAAGCACTTGGTGACTGCAGACATCATCTCACTAGCACCTTGTGACGCGCCAGCTTTGCAAGAAGTAGGAAGTGTGGAACTCTTCATTGGTGTAGAATCAAAGACCTGCCGCCAGCGATGGCAAGTCACTGGAAGACGTCTGCCATCACCAAACGCAAGATGGATAGCATTCCATGGTAGTAACTTGCTGTGGAAGAAGTTGGCCTAGCAAAAACAAAGTGCCAGCTCACATTGCTCCGTATTGGAACAAGAGAAAGCGATGGAGCTTCTACAAAAGCGTACTACTCCTGGATCGCCGCATCGTCATTCCGTCTGCTCTCCGACAGAGCATCCTGGCCGTACCGTATGAAGGGCACCAAGGGGTTCGCCGCTGCCAAGAACGCGCCAGAGAAAGCGTTTCGTGGACGAACTGCAACTTACACATTGCACATCTTGTAGCTGAGTGCCCCAAATGCATTCAGACTCGTGTGGTACACTCTGAGCCGATAAGACAGACTCTAACGCCAGAAAGACCATGGCAGCGATCGACGTAGACCTTTTCTAGCTAAATGGACGTGACTACGTTCTGACTGTAGACTATTACTTAAGGTTCCCTGAGGTCGTCTCTCTCGGATCTTCATCTCCACAAGCGGTCATCTCGCCTATCAAGAGTTGCATGGCTCGCTATGGGATCCCGGACGTCGTGCCGTCAAATAATGAACCGCGGTTCGCGTCTCACAAGTTTGCAAACTTTGCTCAGGCGTACGGATTTCGACACGAAACTAGCAGCCCGCGATACCCCAATAGCGGCGAAGTTCAGCAGATGGTGCGCGTCGTATAAATAAAAGTATGACCGCACTCCGTTCCGTCTCAGACAGCACTCGCTGACACTTTATTTTCTTAGCCCTAACGATACAGCAGCAGCGAAGCAGCAGCTCTCGGAACCAGGGCGCCGCCGCTCCCACTCACGGACGTTCGCTGAACCACTTAAACCCAATAATGATTCAGTAACACTACATCTTCCCCCCTTTAAAGTTCTCTGGCCCTAATGCACAACTGAACTAGTCAGCTCGACGTTCAGTCATCAAATCCCAGTCTTTTGGGAGGTCTCACGATTCGACCCGACCGCGTATGCTGGAGTCCGACGGGAGATCTCGCTGTGTTCTGGTTGGCACTGCACGTTTCACTAGAGGTCTCCCGGGGCGAGTCCTGCGGCTGCGGCAGGGGAATCACCTGGCTGCGGTTTCTTCTCAGGGTTACAGAACTTGTTTCGACTTACAAGGATCTGGGCGTTTGAGCATGGCCCACAACCGTGCCCGACGTGCGAAGCTCTGGAAGCCAAACCGGATCGTCCTCTTTGATGGGTGCCAGTGGTCTTGCTCTGTGGCGCCTGTCGTAATTCCGCTTCTGCCTTTGTCTCTGTCCCTGATCCTTCCTTTTCCAAGCTGACTGGTTGAAGGTTCGGGGCTTCAGTTGATCAGGATACATGGGAAGTCTGCTGCGGAACCTTCTTCCCATGAGCAGTTGGGTGGGACTGAGCCCTGTAGGGCCTGGCGTGTTGCGGTAGTTAAGAAGCGCCAAATAAGCATCAGCACTCTTCTTCACGAAGCTCTTGGTTGTCTTCACCATTCGCTCAATTTCTCCATTGGCTTGGGGGTACCTCGGGCTTGTTGTAATATGTTGAAACCCGTAATGCTGGGCGAAGTTCTTGAACTCCGTCGCGGAAAACTGCGAACCATCGTCCGTAACTAGGACCTCCGGTAACCCATGTCGGGCGAATATACTCTTCATTCGCTCAATAACAGCCTTTGCTGAAGTGGAGGACTGAAGAATGGCGACTTCAGGATACCTGGAACGGTAATCAACCAGCAGCAGATAGTTCACACCATCGAGCTGGAACAAGTCAGCGGCGACTTTCTGCCAGGGCAATTCTGGCGTCGGAGACGGCAACATCGGTTCTCGAGCTTGGTTCTTGTACATCGCACATTCTGCACACTTGTCTACGATGTCTACCAGGGCACTGCTAATTCCCGGCACCAAACGGACTCCCTTGCCCGTGCTGGACATCGCACAATCCCTTGATGTCCCTCGTGGATCCGCGTTAGCATCTCGGCTCGAAGACACTTGGGAATGATAAGCCGGGGTCCTTTCAGCAGTAGGCCTTGGCACACCGTTATGTCGCCTTGCTCTCCAAAGAAGGGCTTCAGATTCCATGGAAGTTTGCTTTTCGATGGCCAGTCCTCCTCACAGTACTTGAACAAGTTTGCACAGTCTTGGTCCTCCCTCTGGAGCTTCCGGATCCTCTGGAGAAGGTCCTCCGACGCAGGCAGTGTGCTGATTGCCCCCAAAACGAATGACGAAATTTCGGTAGGGTTTAACATGCCCTCAGATAACACATCTTCGCAGGGCGCTCTCGACAGCGTGTCAGCTGTTGCCATGCTCTTTCCTGGGATGTATTCGATCTTGTACGAATATCGCATCAGGCGCATTCGAAACCGTTGCACCCGTGGGGGCAGCATATCCAGGTTATGCTGGCCCAGCAGTGGAACCAGGGGCTTATGGTCTGTCTGGAAAACGAACTCCAGTCCTCGGAGATACTCTTCGAATCTCTCAGCCGCCCATGTTAGTGCGAGGGCTTCCTTTTCGATCTGCGCGTAGCGCTGTTCCGTTGGAGTAAGGGAACGAGAAGCGAACGCAACTGCACGGAGTTCACCATCTCGTTGTTCTTGAAGGAGCACCGCTCCCAGACCATGGGATTAGGAGTCGGCTGAGACGGTGGTACGAGCAGAACTGTCATACTTTGCAAGGCATCTCTCCGACGTGATCATTTGCTTGACCTTGTCAAGGGCTCGTTGTTGCTCCAATCCCCAAGTCCATTCATTGTTCTTCTGAAGTAGTTCACGAAGTGGTGCTGTCACTTGCGACAGGGTGGGCAGAAAACGTGCAACATGGTTCACCATACCCAACACCCGTCTGAGCCCAGATACATCCGTCGGGGCAGGCAGAAGCTGGATTGGCTTGACCTTCTTTGGATCTGCACGGATGCCATCCTTGTCGAGGATCACTCCTAAAGACGACACCTCAGTGACGCCAAGTTGACACTTGTCGGGGTTGAGCGTCACACCGGACCGGGCGAGTTGCTGCAGGGCTGCTCTCAGTCGGTTGTCGTGTTCTTCTCGCGTGGCTCCGTAAACCAAGACATCGTACATTAAATTCTGGATACCTTGAAGTCCGCCCAGAATCTCCGTCATCTTTCTCTGGAAAACTTCAGGTGCCGAGGTTATGCCAAAGGGCAGTCTCCTGTAGCAATACCTCCCGAATGGTGTTATAAACGTGGTCAGCTCTTGTGACTCGGGGGACAAGACAATCTGGTGAAATCCAGAGTTTGCGTCTAGTTTGGAGAAAAACTTTGCTTCACCGTTGTTCGCCAGAACTTCCTCTACGGTGAGCATGATGTGTCGCTCTCTACGCAGAGAGACGTTCAGTTTTGTAAGGCCGACGCAGATTCTGATGTCGCCCGATGGCTTCTGAACGGGTACGATAGGAGCACACCAGTCGGTCGGGCCGTGATCTTTCCTGATGATTCCGGTGGCCTTGAGTCTGTGCAGCTCCTTTTCGACTGCTGGTCTCATCGGAAATGGAATCCGTCTTGGCGTGCTGACTGCAAATGGTTCCGCGTCAGGTTTGAGCTGAATTTTGTGTTCCCCTTGGATCGTTCCGAGCCCTTGGAACACTTCCGGACACATACTTTCGTATTCGGACTTGCTGCGGGAGACGTCGTTGAGAAAGCGAACCATCCCGAGGGACTCCATTGCTGGCATTCCCAGCAGTGGCATTTGGAGATCTCGAACGACGTAGATGGTCTCTTCTGAAACCTTGCCTTGCCATTCGACCACAGCCTTAAACTTCCCCAGTACGTCCAGGCTTTTCTTGTTCGGTCCCTTCAAATCCTCGGCTTGCAGAAGTCTTGGCGGCTTGCCAGCGAAGTCTTCTTCGACGACGGGGACGTCAGCGCCTGAGTCAATCTTTGCTCGGAGCGGGTGTCCGTTCACAGTCACCACAGCCAAACGCGCGTTCGGTCCGCTTGTGCATACGCTTCCGAGGAATGAACCGCTCCCAGACGCATGCACTTCTGCAACGTGCGTCTTACTCAGGTTTGATAGCGCTCTTCGGCATTGCCTGGCGAAATGTCCAACTTTCTTACATTTCATACACGCTTTGTTTCTTGCCGGGCAGTCGCGTTTCTGATGGGGACCGTACCCACAATTCTCGGATGCTTGCGTCGGCGGCCCGGCCTCGACCTTCGGAGCGCGAACATCTCTCTTGCGCGGCGGCTTGGAAACGGAGTCTGCGTTCAAGGCCGCGTCCTCGGTGCGTTTCGAAGGCTCAGTTTTCGCCAGGTCCTTTTGCTGCTTTCTCACAGTCTCTCTGAGTCGGGCTTTTGCCAAAGCTGTGTCCAGCGCTAACTCGGCATCCATTTGAAGCGTTTCTGACAGCTTCGCGTCTTGGAGGTCCACAAAAAACCGGTCGCGGATAAGTCTTTCTTTCAACTCGCCGAACTCGCACCGTGCCGCTAAGGTGTGCAGTTCGGTAACAAACTGGTCCACTGTCTCCTCCGCTTCCTGTACACGTCGGTTGAAACAGGCGCTTTCGTAAACGACGTTCTTTGAATGCACAAAATGCGCGTTGTACTTCCCCTTCAGGAGCTCATAGTTCTTGAACTCAGCGTCGGTGAGGTTAAAGGTCTTCAGAATTTCCCTTGCTTTTCGTCCCATGCAATATAGTAGGGATCTGACTTGTGCCTCCTGGGTTCTTTCGCTGAGTCCGGACGCTAACATGTAGTCTTCGAACTCGTCCAGCCACGCCGGCCACTCGGCCACGTTGTCGAAGTTGAAGGGGGCGGCTGTTGGACGCTGCTCATGATTTTCGGTTGCGTGGAAACGGAAGGCTTTTGACCGCTGGAGTCTCCGCTGGAGTCTGACTGGTCCTCGTCAGACATGCTTTTCGGCAACGGCGGCGGGAGTTGTCACTTCTGACACCATGTCGTATAAATAAAAGTATGACCGCACTCCGTTTCGTCTCAGACAGCACTCGCTGACACTTTATTTTCTTAGCCCTAACGATACAGCAGCAGCGCAGCAGCAGCGCTCGGAACCAGGGCGCCGCCGCTCCCACTCACGGATGTTCACTGAACCATTTAAACCCAATAATGATTCAGTAACACTACAGTGCATACCACGAATGACTTGTTTGCAGAAAGCTCTCATCCGTACCTGGCTCTCCTATCGTACCGAAACACCCTTGGCGTCAATGGCGTTTAACCAGCCTAGCTGTTAATTGGATGAAAACTCCAAAGTCGACTTCCTGGTCTACCAGAACGACCTGAGCCATCATTGCCAAGCAATCAGAACTTCAAGGCGATAAATGCCGCAAACGAGTCAAAAAATTAAGAAAATTGCAATCGCCGGCATACTTCAAGTCCTCTGACTCCCTTGAAGTTGGGGGAGGACGTGTGGGTTAAGGACGTCCATTGCCGAGACCGTATCCTCGGTTTCGCTCAGCGACCATGGTAATATGTGGTGGAAACGCCTAGGGAAGTCTGCAGCAAAACCGTCGGCATATGACCCCTTCTCAAAAGGCCAGTCAGCAGAGGAACCGCCAGCCAGTGAAGTAAATCATGGGTAAAGTTCACAGCAGCTAACGCCTGGTGAGGTTCAACCAGCATCATCGCCAGAGACTCAACAAGAAGGGCTTCGGCTGAGACGCACACGTTGTGGTCGTGTGATTCCAACCCCAAGGCGACTGAACTTATAGATCCTAACAGGGGAGATGTAGGGGCGCGACTTAGGTGACGGTGTTTCTCTTATTGCTCGCCAGAGGGCACCATCATTTGTAGAGCGCTTGTATAAGGAGCGGCATTTGAAAATAAAGAGCTTTTTTGTTATGGTCACGAGCAGAGATGGCAGAAACGAAATTGCAGCTATGTAATTACAGTAATTAAATTACTTTTTGGAGTAATGAGTAATGTAATGAATTACTTCTCTAGGCTAGTAATGAGTAATGTAATCAATTATTATCATTCAGTAATTTCGAGAAAATTACTCGTTACTTTTGAAATCACTTTTGTCCTAAATTAGGAAGTTAGTTTGCAAGCTTTAAAAAAGTAGAAAAAATATTTTGCATGGTGAAATGTTCTGAAAGAGTATTGGAGGAAATAAACGACGGCCACCTGAGCGCAAAGCCTTGTACGAAGAGCTGGACAGACGCACAAAGGAGGGCTGAAAATGCGAAGGAGAAAAGCTTACCTACAGACTTCGCTAGAAGGCAACTGCCTATGAACTCCAGGCAAGACAGACTCACTGCGTCGCGTCATCAGGGCGATACTATACTTCGTTTATCTCTAAGCTGACAGTGCGGTGGGATCTGCAAGCTAACCAAAACCAACCAAACACCTTCCTTCAATCACCTGCCCCGTCACTTTCTCTGCGCCTGCGTATGAATGAGAGCGTAGTTACGTGGCGGACGATAGACGTGTGACTACTCCAACAAATGTGTAGCTTCCACCGTCTATCCCTAAGCTGACAGTGCTTCAGCTTAGGGATCAACGGCTCATAGGCTACAAGGCGACGGGCACATCACCAGTGAGTTAAACATAATTTAAAACCTGAGAAGACATTACAAACAGTTCTCCACCCTTGTATTTTCGTAAAGCAAGGTCAAACCGTAAGCTTCGACCAGTCTGAACAACAGACGACCGGAATAAATAGGTAATTGCAAATGTCTTGTCAAAGCCCCAGAACGTTTCGTGCGTCCTCGAGCAAAGCAGGTGCCGCTCGCGGTATGCCTCGCTGTCTCCCCTTGGGAAGTTTATTCGGGAATACGCCTACAGTAAGATATCACCTCCCGTTTGTTGAGAAAGTACACAATTTAGGAAGCTCGCGTCTGAGGCGGAAGGGAAACGTTTCACGTGACGACTAAGAACGAGCTGCCAATGTCCGACTTATAAAACTGACTCGGACTACAACTTCTAAATCAGGAAGACGGAAACATGTTACCCTTTTAGTAGAAACCTTCACCATTGAATGAACAACAAAACCGGTGATTCGACTGTCTTTCTGAGTCACATCTAAACAAGCTATTCATCATGTTCAACACTTATGCCATGCGCGCCAGCGAAAATCCCTGTTCAGTATGGTTCACTTTGAGGCACATGAGGCTGTTTGCGGTGTAAAAAGGAAGATCTGAGTTTTTGTACAGATAGACCAACTCAGCTCTTTGACGTCACATCACTGCGGTGGCGATGCTGCCGGCACTGCGCGTGCACAGCGCCTCGCTTCTCCCGCAGGTTAAGAGACTGTGCGTGTCGGGGTGCCCGTCAGCGCTTTTAGCAGAGGTGGCAAGTGCCCTTTTGACGAAGGAAAAGGGGATAGAGAAGGTGAGGTCCGACGTAGATAAAAAGAGAAAGGTGGTGGTTCTCTACATCTGCCGGGCCTCCCGCAACCTTAAACAAGTTGGTGGCCGGTATGGAGTCCCAGTAGTGTTCTCGGCCACCCAAAGATTGAGCCAGATTTGTGCAAGGGTGGGTGCAAGAGCCGATAATCGGGTGAAGGCGAAGTGTACCAAAAGGCACGCAAAACTTTTTGTGTCATGCGTCTCGAGTGTGGTGTACAAGATACCCCTGTCGTGTGGAAAATTCTACATAGGCCAGACAGGGAGGTGCCTTAACGATAGGCTCCGGGAGCATGCTTACTCGCTGAGGGCCACGGTTAAGAGACTCCTTTCTTTGCATTGTAGAGACTGCACGCGTCAGCGGGCCTTATACGAGGTGACGGTTGAAGAGAGACATAGAGAGAGGGCCACCAGCAAAATTATCGAGGCTTTTTATATTTCCTACCTTGGAGAAAACTGCGTGAGTGAGCCTCGGTTGCCTTATGTGATAAGGTGCTGTCCTTTTTGCGCCAGACCATGACTGGCATGGGTTGCGTCTAGTGAAAGTATTTTGATGATACGGGCCTCGTGGAGCGCGAATTGTTCGATCACACAGTGTGTTTATCTGGTACTGACGTTATTGTTCTATTTTCCTTTTCAAATAAATCATTTCATTTGCGAGTACAGCTGTTGTCCTGTCACGCATATTCCTTTTATCCTCCACGTTTTTTGAAGCCGCATTCTAAAAAGGGTGTATTCTTACACCCTTTGTCCCATATAGTACACCCCAAAACTTCAGTTCGACGAACACCGCACTGGCGTCGATCTTGTGGTACTAACTTTCACGAGAGGCTTGATAGCCGTGGGTTCAACTTATTCAAATAGTTAATGTAGGTGGTATTGACTAAAACAAATAATCGGGATTTTCTTGGCCCAACGGCAAAACCTCAGTGTTTTCTTTCTGTGGTCTGTGATACGTACATTAGCTATTTATTAAGTTATATCGTACCGTTATCAAGCCCCTTGTAAAATTTGGGTGCGTCTCTTTGACTATAGTGCGCTCTACGTAGAACTAAAATTTTGGGGTGCAATATATGGAACGAAATGGTGGAAGGTAATACCTTTTTTAGAGTGTGTTACACCTACCATCTCAAACTTTTACGAACTCGCCCAGTTCAACACCTTGTTACGTTTTACGACCAACATCAACAGTCGTGACAGTGCACTATCCCGACCAAAGACAGCTCAATCAGCATCATTCAACCACCGAGCACACACACATTGTAAAAAATACGTTCTCATAGTCATGTAGGAGCGAAGCAGCGAAGCTTCTTGGACGGGAAATCCCATGCCATGTGGCGGATCCGGTTACGAGTGGCGAATCAGGTGACGAGCGACACACATTCGTCTAGTCGAGCGCCCGAACGTTAACTTTGCACACAAACACGAAAACACGAGAACAGCACACGAGACAAGGCAAAAACTGCAGGTTTAGATCGCAGAATGCGCGTCTCGCAAACTCCGACTGGCCCTATTTAAACGTCCTTGGGCCCCAGCCTGATCTTCATCAGTGTTGTTTTAAATACTCAACAAAAGTATTTCATATAAGATAATAAATACACATTTGAAAATCTGTTTAGAGTCGTATTAAATAACTTATGCTACGAACTTTCTAGAGTAAAGTACATTACTTTGAAAGAGAAATTGAATTACATTCGAAGATACTCGGCCAGTAGGTTTCAAGCTGGTAATATAATAATTAAGAAATCAATAGGGAATGCTCTTTTTGCGATGACTTCCCTAGAAATCTATTCTGCTGTGATCTTAGCGACTTTCGAGAAGCGACCTAGCTGCTGAAATTGAAGTTAACTTCTAAATATTTAGGGATATACAGCATAATGGGTACCAAAGCAACCCAGGCCCAGTCAAGCTGCCTGTAGCAGCATATTTGTCTGGGGACCCCTCCAGTACTTCTAAAAAAATTAAGTTTATTGTATTGTACTGTATTGTATAGAAACAAAAGGGACTAACGTATTTAAGGCATGGTAACTGGAGTGCTTTAGTTTGGTGGCAGGATCGGCTCATGACTTATTACGCATTCAGCAATAAGTTTGTAATATGCCTTGACGTGATTCGGCCGACTTGACACATAGTATGACATTGCATAATCCTCACAGCCGAACTAGAAGTTTATCTGGCAGCAAAACATGATGATGAGCACTCGAGAGAAAGACAAACGTGCACGCTAAAAAGAAACATGGGTTAGAGGCTAGCAGCCTCTGTCGCTGATAGACAACAAAGAGCGAGTATTTTGTTTTCCCACGAAGGCCGAGGAGCTGTACAAAAACTGTACAAAGATATTAGGAAGGTGAGGAGGAAAACACAGTGATACAAGAGAGGGTCCACGAAGTCGCTTTCAATCGCTGGCTCTACCAAGCAGAAAACTAGGTTTGAAGATTCTGAGAACGAAACAAGGTCCGCATTCGGAAAGACATAAAAGAAACGCTTTTGAACGAGCTTGGGAGCCGAAGTTAAGCTACAATACGCACACAAGAAGCTTTGGGGAAGCCCAATCTAGGTCACTGATGCTCACTAATGTCAGGAGACTTGGCAGCCTTCCTTAGCCCAGAGAGTGTTCGCTTTCACTTGAAAGCGTGCATGCGCATTTTCATACAAGAACCCCCCGAAGTGGCGATTTCCGAAACTGTTCCATTTTGACGGAACAGAGTGTTAGCGTCCAGACACTAGCGTCATAATCTTCCGCTTACGGATCCACTCTAGCTTCACACACATACGTAAAAGCTGGTTGAGGTCACAGCAATTTGTTAGCTCGAAGAATAACGTGCCATTTAAAGCCAACTAGAAAAAGAACGGACACGAGTACACATAAAGGCGGGCGTACTTGGGGAGTCAGTTTTGTCTTTTGTTTCCATTTGGAGGCAACGTTATGCCCGTGATTGGTTTCCTGTCCTCTGTTAGGTCGCTCGCCTCAAGCCTGCAGTCAGTTTAGCTTTGTTCTTGAGATTGCTCAGGTGACAAATATATTTGAAGGTTGAAAAATATGTTTGAGATACTGAGCACAAGATAGTGAGAAATCTAACTAAGATAGATTGGCAAATACTTTAGACGAATTGTGTTTGCAAAATACTGAAATACTACCGTAAGTATATGAACTACAGTATCTTGGGTAGAGTATTTAGGGTAGGCACAATGTGCTTGACGTACAGTGTTTCTAAGCGTTCCTTGCGAAAGAGAAACATATATCTTTAAGAATACAAGAATAAAAATAAAATTAACCTTTCTTGTCTTTGAAAAAGTTTTTAGCAGTTCTGCATGCCTATTTTCATCCTAGAAAGAAAAATGTTGATGATTAATTTTATTTTCAGAAGGGTGCGCTATGGCCTAATTGGGAGAAGGGGAACATACGAAAGAAACGCTTACATTCGTCGGTTCACTCCAGAGAGCGCGAACTCCCATAGAGAGGGTAGCGTCTCCCTGGCACGTGTCACGTTAACCGGTGTAATCCAGGCCTGTAAAGTGTGGATGGGATAACCCAGGTGTTCGGCCCTTTTGTCTCGCAAGCCGGCACAATCCCAACAAAAGTGTCGGATTGTCGGGCTTACGCCGACGGTGCATTGAAAGAATAGACGCTTCCAAAAGAATGCAAACAGGAAGAAAGGTCAGACGTCGCATCAACAATAGCTGAGGCAATGAGGTAGATGCGCTTAGAGCGACAAACTGGTATCCCGTTTGTCACGGAAAAGTGATCGCTCCCCCCCCCCCTGGCTGCCGTTATGTTGTATATTTTTGACCACTTGACACGTGACCGTACAAATTTCTGAGGCTCCTACGAAAAACTGAGCCGAGATTCGTATTGCGATCGCTAGAAAAATCATGATAAACTTCTTCAATACTGTTGGCCCCAGATATCCGTGCCCAGCATCGATAAAAAAACAAATACAGCACCGCGGTTGACGGCGTCTAGCGGAACCATTGTGAAGCTGCCCGAGTTTTGTCGTTAAAGCTCATTTTGGACTTAAAGCAAACGAAACATAACTTTTCTCGTTAGCACAAGGTTTTAAGATCAATAAGCAATCATCTGTGCGCGGTACTTCTTTCAGATGTAGGCGTAAAACAATAAGGCCATATGTCTAGTGGTCAAAAATGTGCAACATGGCGGCGGCCGGGTGGCGGTCACTTTCAGCTGCCACTTTATCACTCTAAGCACATCTACATCGTTGATTAAGAGTTACTAGATTTAACTGTTACGTACCTAACTATGTTTCTCTCTACCACCACTAGCGGATTATTTTCGGCTTCTGGTTGGCCACGAGTGAATGCCAAGCCCTCTTTCGGCGTCTGGTGCACTCTCTCGATCTGCCCGCCCTTCCCGTTGACCAAACCCTCTTCAGGTACGGCTCTGGAATCCATCAAACCATTCATCCGCCTGGCTGCGATCGCGGCAGCACTCGCATCCACAACGGCTATAACAGAGGCGGCGATCGTTACAGTGTCAGCTCCAGCGCTTAACATCCCCCTCCTACAATATTTTATGCTACTATTCCGTGTGGATACGTGCCCCTGCGTTCTGAAACAGTAAGTGTGCCTCTAACGCTGGCCATCGACGATGCACCAGACGCCGCCATCATGTCCACGCGTTTCGGTGAGAAATAGCTAGTAAAAAGCTCATAATGGTCAGAAAAAGGTAGTAACTGCTGCGGTTACTAGCTTTTTACTCGTTTTTTGTTTCAGACTGTAGTTTATTGTGCTCATTTCAAATGGCGGACTTGGAAAGCGAATTCATACATTAACGCACAAATCAGTTGAAGGCATGTTTCGATGTTTCTCACTCTAACCTGGCGTCGCAAGCGTTACTCTCACTGGCAAAAGTATTGCTGTCAGTAAACAAGGGTGCCGACCTCATGACTCCATTTTATCACAAAAATTGGGTTAGTTATGGCTCATAAATGTAAACTCGGAAGCGTTTAGGAACGACATAAAAAAACACTAACCTGACTCAAAGACTGCTACAAAAATCCCGCCACCAACAAAAATGATATTTCTCCCGTTAGGTGACTCAGGATACCGCCAAATTTAGCACACACAAAAAAAAATACGTTAAATTGGAAACATTGGCCACTACGCGCCGGCGACGTCCGTGGGTGTCGAATGCCGCTTCGGCTGCGACAGGAAGCCGGAGCTGTAGTTTTCGCCAACGGTACGCCACCGCGCCTCTCACCTTACGTCGAAGTAGGACGGAGCCAATCAAAGCATGTTCAGATCCTTTTGTAGTCAACTTTGAAGTCTTTCCTGTGGCCTTTCATTGCGGAATCAATATGTTTTCATCCTTTGCTTAGCTGTCTCTTTTTGCATTCTAATCTATGCACCTTGGGTTATGCTCACTTAGTTCCACCATACGCTTATTATCAAGTTTTCCAAATGAGAAATTGATATTACCGGCACATTAGTGACCTGAGTTTTGTATGTCATCTCTGAAAAGAGTGCGTATCAGTACAATACCGACCTACTAAGACATTGAATCATAAACTCTTCAGTCTCGTTTGCGAACTAGCTTTCAGCTAACTGTGAATAAGGAAAGGTATCCATTAATCAATTTTTACAAAGCGTTGCCCAGAAATCCGATAATGAACCTCACACGGAATGTTCCTTTCAAAAGCCTACTGTTGAAGCAGTAAAACAAGCAAAGTTTGCTTGTTGTATTTTTTTTCACTGGAAAGATAATTGTCTTTATTTGATTAGGGCTAAAATTCATCAAAAACTATTTACTGTAACATAATACAAATTAATATATTCAAGAAGAAAAACATCGGTCAGTCGCAGAGTAGCATTTTTACAATGATGTCAAAAAGGTTGCAGAACGAAGGCGCCTATACCGACAATATTAACACACACACACAAAATGAGAACAAGAGATAAATTAAAAGAAATACCTGAAAATGCGTACTTTTCGTATTTTGCATACAGTATCTTAGATCAACTTCCCTCAAATTTTATTTAATGATATTCAGTTCGCATCTCAGTTACGACCAACTACGTTGTTTTATCACTATTGCTGTCGCGCGTTCAAAAATCTCCTTTTTATTCTGTGCCTTGCTTGATATGTAATATTTTCTGTTAGCCAGAAATAACAATATTCCGACTCGCCACACAAAACACAAAAACAAACTTATGCTTCCACAAACTGATGCTTCCACGAAAATAGGACTGAAATATAACCCAAACGCGACGTCATAAACAAGACTTCTTTCAGATGAGAAATATTGACGCCGTCGATACCCTCTATACCACAGCCAAACTCGTAAAGGATTTCTACTATATAGAAGACATTAAATCACGTCGTTTGTCCAATTATGATCCTGGAACAACGAATACACAGTCAATGCTTATAGGTTCCCTTAGTGAAGAAAAAGCATTCAGAGAATTTCGGGTTATGTCGTCATTTCAATGCCTAGGCGAACGACGTTTTAGGTCTAACGTGGTCGCCGATAAAATCCGGTTTAGGGGAGAAAAGACCGCTGCTGAGGGTTTTACAACCTCCTTTATCAAAAGACAGTCTCATCATGCTGGGACCTAAGAGCTAAATTGAGAGGTAAAGGGAAAGCGGTCGTGTAGGGGCCGAGGCGAAAACCAACGTTATCCAAAAAGCTAATGTAGACCGGGACGTTGGGGTCGGGCAATGGGTTCGACAGAATGCGGCTGTCTTAACGGCGCCCATAGGTTCTAAGCAAACTTGTGTCTATCTCAAATACTGTACTCAAGATACTAGATTCGAAATAGTTCTAGTAGTATTTTGGTATCTTGCAAATATATTTTTGAACGTAAACCTTTCGGTGGACGTCTACCTGGTTAGGAGTAGCAATTAATGTAAAATGAAAACTCTAACCAAAAAATGCAAAGCCCGACGTTTCATCTTTTGACAGAGAAAAAAATATTTTTCTACCTTTGAATATATTTGTCGCCGGCACAATCTACAAAACAAGGGATCCTCAGACCACAGGTCAAAGCTGAACCGATTGCAGACTTGAAGGCAAGCGACAAAACACTAGACGGGAAACAAGGCACGAGCAAAACGCAGTCTTCGAATGCCAACAATATATCATACGGATAGCCTCAAGTGCACCCGCCTTTATCAGTTCTCTTCTCAACTTTTTGTTTTCAAGTTGTTTTTGAATGGACACGCTACGCTTAGAGCTAGCAAAGTGCTGGTGACGTCGTCCGGATTTTACATCTTTTGTCTAAAGCTAGACTTGTTCGCTCAGCGGTTTCGAAAGCCCATGCTCTCCACGGTCAAAATGTACCACTTTCGGAAACCGCCGATACAGGGGCTTGTGTATGATAATGCGCGAGATTGTTTTGAATTGAGCATGAACACTCCCTCGGCCAAGAAAGCAAGATTTTACTGGCTTTACTGAGCTGCAGTGACCTAGATTGGGCTTCTCCAATGCCCCCTGTGTGCATATTGTGTTATTAGACTTGTGGTATACTTCTCAATAATAATCGCTGCCCGATCAGTCTGCGCTTCGCTCGTATGCCAGGGAGAGACACTACAACGAGAAGACAACCAAAGGGTTTCCTGTACTTCCCGGTTGCTAGTGCTCCGGGCCCGCCGACTCTGGCTGTCGGCAGTCCTTCAGAGCTCGAAGTCGGAGTCCGTGTCCAGGCCTGCGGATCGTCCTTCCCACGCCAGAGCTGCGTTGGCTAGCTGTCCCGGGCTATCATAGCCACAGTCTCGCTGCGAAACCACTCCAGGATCGTCATGGTCCAGTCCGGTATGTCCAGAGCTTATCGTTCCCTCCGGCCCTGGTCAAAACCTCGCAGGTGGACTGTTCCGGGGATCGTCATAGCCCATACAAGACAGAACTGCTCCATCGTTCCTGCACGGTCCCAGCGTCGCGCAGCACGGCTCTCTCGCGCCAGCTCGTGTCTTCTCGGCCGACCGCTTGTCACGCGCCCTCCTGCCCCGTCTTCTTTCACCCCCGTCTCCCACACTCTCACCACGTCAAGGCCCAGGCTTCGGAGGACTTCGGAGGACTTCCGTTACTTGAGATTTTATGGGCATCAGGGAGGAGTTCTTCCACGCCGATGAACTGGGGAGACAAGCGAACTCTCCTGTCGGGGCCGTGTGAGGTGTCGGGGAGGCGGCGGCCAGTAGTGTTGCCGAAGTAGCCACGTTGTAGCGTCCGAAAGCGGCGTAGGTGGTGATGGGACGCTCGGTGTCGGTCTTTCTTGGTGCCGGCATGAGCTGGCTCTTCTAGCGAAGCCGGCAGGCAATGTAGACCTTTCCGTCGCTCGCTGTCCCACTCACAACGATGCAGCAGGGGGCCTGCTCAAAGCTGGCACCCCCGACGCGGACGGACCTGCCCCGTTCTGCTTGTAGGTCGCCGCGGGCGTATAACAGCCCGCTTGAACCGTTCGTCAGGCCGAACGAGTGTCAGCCACCCTGAGCACTTGGGAAAACGGATGGGTCTGTGTTTCCTCCCGTTGGACTTCCTGGTTCACGCCGTGTATGGCAGTCTTTCTAAGACGCCTTTCTGCACAGAACAAAGTGTTAAAAAAAAACGAAAAATACTCTGCCGCAGATCGTGGCAGTGGCCATAGCCCCACTGCAAAATACCTGGCCGACGGGTTCGTGTACCGTGCGGCTACCTCGGCGAGTCTGCATTTTGGAGCTCGCTCCTGGGTCGCCAGGAACAGCGGATTTCCTGTGACCTACCGCAACTCACGTTAATCATATTGCCCATCACGACGGTAGTATCCCTTTAAGTCAGCGATGTGAACCAACACCATCTAGACTAGGAGAAGGCCTCCGCACTTCTCCCCTCCTGCTCTCTGACGTCATCGCACCTTGCCCCAGAAATTTCAAAGCTCCTAACTATCTCGCCTCCCGACAGATGGCGCTAGCTGCGACACCGTCGTACGCGAACCCGGGAGGGAAGCCGTCGCCATTTTTGCGGGTTGCTGACAGCACGTGCGCTGCTTGTTTTTCTGTCATCGTACGGCCGTTCCTTGTTGCAGTACCCGTTTTCGACGAACTTATTTCGTTAACGAATGCATACTGCGACATGGGGCGGTGTTGTGTACCGAACTGTCGAGGGAACTACGACAATGGTCCCAAAGTTCGCTTGTTTTCTTTTCCGAGAGACGTTAAGCGAAGAGCGGAATGGCAGCGGGCTGTCCGGCGGCGCGACGTCGACGTGGGGCTGTTGAAGGACCCCAAGGTAAGCTGCATCCAGCGTGCGCCTTCCGAATGGCCAATATGTCTCGTAATTATCCCAAGAAATACTAATTGGTGTTTTGTTTCTGTCACGCGCAGGTTTGCGAGCGTCACTTCAAACCGGAGCATCTGCGTACAACGTCCACGTATACGGACTGCGATGGACGAACGATTGAAGCTCCCATGAAGTTGACGCGGCTAACTCCAGACGCCTTCCCAGCCATTTTTCCTGACTGTCCTTCGTATATCTCGGATGCGCGCAAGTATCGAGAAGAGCCAGAAGTGAAAAGAAAGCGAACTGAAAATGAGCTACTCCAAAAAACCATTCAAGAGTCCCTAACAGCGTTTGAAGAAGAAGAAAAACAGCACAAAGTTCACAATCTCTGTGAACTGATTTCTCGTGTTAACGAGCGGCGAGATAGGAAGTTTTGGTGTACAACAGCATGTGAAACGTGCCTCATCTTCGCCCACATCGAACCGGCATTGCAAGCCCCTGAGCTGCTTGTGTCTGTGGCAGTGTCACAGGATCTCTCCGTTCGCGTGTATTTTAGGTACGCTCCGTTGGTGTCGAATGATGTGTGCATTCCTGGCGAAATTTGTGACGTTCGTGTGCTGGATAACCTTCTGGACGACGTGGAGCGCTACATTGAAAAGAAGGCCCATCAACAGGAGGACAAGGTAGGAAGAATGCTTGGACTGGCTTTCTCATTGCTCGATGACATTTGTGACGATGAGTTGCATGATGATGAGATGATGAGAAGCACTAACGCTATTTTGACTGACCTTACTTGTGATGATTTCATGTGACTGATTTTCATTCAGTCCACACATTCCATTTTTAGTGTAAATAAGCATTCAATCATTGAACTTCTGTGCTGCACAAATTATGAACCAGGGTTATAATATCATAACTCTACTTGTTTTTATTGAATTAAGAGCCAGATTATTTGTAGAAAGCCGTGATAAATAGTATGAAATACTGAAGCTATAGGAAAATAATAAACCTCATTATTTTCCTAACCCAATAATTTTAGCAAACAAAAATACTGAGAGGCACACGGGAAGATTTTTGTAAGTCGGAATTTTTTGAGTGTACAAACGTTCGATTATTTTATGACCTGTACATCTTTCCATCAGACCTAATTCGCGACATATTTGGACCGCCAAAATTGAAAACTTGGCAGTACCTAGATATATGCTTGTCATTAAAGAATTTGACACTTAGTGCTATATTAGTGAGCACATAGTTGAAGGAAAGTAGCGTAATACAATATTTATTCAGTAAATAGATTGTACATATTAATTCTGTATATACACACATTGAACTACGGCTCTAATATTCAAAATAAATCGCCGAATGGGTTTCCAAATTTACACAGCACAAAAGATCGACAGCAGGATGAATAGTTTTCCC
Source organism: Ixodes ricinus (assembly GCA_037355805.1). Taxonomy (NCBI): domain Eukaryota; kingdom Metazoa; phylum Arthropoda; class Arachnida; order Ixodida; family Ixodidae; genus Ixodes; species Ixodes ricinus. The sequence goes on from JAZHYW010011736.1 coordinate 94,316, forward strand.
GATGCGCGGAACAGCCGAGCGTGCATCTGGGGACGCCGCTGCGGGAGAGCTCAACGACGAAGGAAGCCGAACTTCCAGGCCGGTCGTAGTGTGATGACGTCACGGAGACGTGGAGAGGCCTTGAGCTAGTCTAGGTGGTGTTGTGTGAACCGGGCCAGAATCCTCGTTCATATCTCGCCGAGTAAGCCTACAAGTAATAGACAACGCTCGCACCTTTACCTCGGGAGCCCTTCTGACCTTCAAGCAATCGATGCGGCAAAACCACTAGATGCGTTGCTCAAAGCGTGAGTTTCCTTCGCGACAGGTAACAATGGTGTAAATCTAATCCATCTCTTGCTCGAGCGAAGGGTTCCAAAGTCTGCGGCGGGATGGCCATATGCCATACTTGCGTTCCGCAACGGCAACGTATATCGTGTGCGACTTAGTGTACGCGTCAGCGTCCCGTTTCGTCCACGTGCATCCGGGCTCCAAGGACTCATCGGTCCTCAGAGGGGGCGGCAGCTCAGCGAGCGAGTCCGCTTGAACCGTTCGCGCCTTAAGGCAAGCTTGACAGCTACAAGGCCACCTAAATGTCTACCGCCTCATCCCCGGCCAGGTCGTGACGTGACATAAGTTATTAAAAGTCCTGCTGTCACTGCCACGACCGACCAGAGTGAAGTCGAAAAAGAATGCTAAGTATCACCTCCCGTAGTTTTCTAGAAACCACCCTCCAGAAGGGAGGGTTGTCCGTCTACCCTTCGTCGATTGTTGGGATGACGCGAAACAACAAGCAACGTCTTGGGCCAGTAGATACGAATCTTAGTGCTCATTAAGTCGCCTGCCAGCGCTCCCAGTGTCAACTGCTATCCCCGCAACTTATCCGACACCCGCTAACAATCTCGTCCGCAAGTTCCCGGTGTCAACTGCTACCTTCGCAATTTTTTCGACACCCGCTGGCAATCCCGTCCGCCAGCGTACCCGGTGCCAACAGCTATTCCCGCATTATTTCCGGCACACGCTGACAAAAACACCATCTGCACCCTGGGCTTCAACCAGTGCTTAATTGTTGACCGCATCACCCCAGGCCTAAATTCCAAATCGGTCCTCTCGTCTTAAATCCTAAATCCTAATAAAAGTAAATCCTAAATCTGCAACATGTCCTGGCTGTTTCACCTCCTGTCAGCCGTTATCCTGCCGTCCAGCGAACATGCGGTGCCACTCTTCCGCCTCCGAAGACCACTCACATCTTACCCGCACTGCTCGTAAACCCCCTGGTTGCATCACCTCCTCCCAACTGCTATTCCGGGGTGCTCGAGAGAGCGCGTCCGCAACCACTTCTTTCGAGTCCTTTCGGTACTCGACACGAGGAGACACCTGCTGAGCTCTACTGTGAGACAAGTCGCCAAAACTTCAACAGTCCTTGTCTCAACGGGCATCGTTAGCTTTAGTGAACAACCCACTCAACGAATAGGGAGTCCCTGGAGACTAAAATAAGCAGAGACATAGCGACCGAACCCCACGTTGGATGCGCCATTCGTAGTATTCTTTGTGGTAACCTCGCTCAATAATAATCGCCTTCCGATCGGTCTGTGCTTCACTCGTCTCCTAGGGAGAGACACACTGCAACGAGAAGACAGCGAATTGGTTTACTGTACTTCCCGGTTGCCCATCGTCAAGAGCCGACAGTCCAGTCTCGCCGATCCTGGTTGTCGGTCGTCATTCAGAGCTAGCAGTCGAAGTCCGTGTCCAGGCCTGCGGATCGTCCTTCCCACGCTAGCGCTACGTAGGCTAGATGTCCCAAGCTATCATAGCCCGAGTCTCGCTGCGAAACCACTCCGGGATCGTCATGTCCAGTCCGGTATGGCCAGGGCTCACCGTACCCACCAGTCCTGCTCCAAACCTCGCTGGTGGACCGCTCCGGGGTTGGCCATGGGCCAGACCAGCCAGAACGGCTCCATCGTTCCTGCCGGGCGCCCAGCCTCGCGCAGCACACAGTGTCTTGCGCCAGCTCGTGTCTTCTCGGCCGGCCACCCGTCACGTGCCCTCTGCGCCGTCGTCTTGCACCCTCGTCTCCACATGCTTTGGGTCCTAAGCTGGTTGAAAAGTGTTTTTTTTATCTCCTTCCAAATGTGCACATTGCTTCATTCTCGGAATCCTCCCGCCCAATTTTCCGCCAGGTGAAGCCAAGAATTAAAAGCGGTTTCGTGGACACTATCTTGCGTTACCTGTGTTTCCGTCTTGACGTTCCTAATATTCTTTCGACGGTTTGAAGGCACAGGCGCTCCTCCTCGCTCTTGACTGGGGAGACAAAATTCTCACTCCTCTTCGTTGATCAGCGAAGATCGCGTCTGTTTTTTATTTATATTTTATAGCCGATGTTTCTTTCTAGACATGTGTGCTCGTTTGTCGTTCACTCGCGTACTCATCATCAAGTATGGCTGCCTGATAAACTTCTAGTTCGGCCCTTAGGGAGATGCAATGCCGGACAATCTGTCAAGTCCGCCGAATGGCGTCAAGGCGTATTACCAGCTTATTGCAGAATGCGTCATGAGCCGAGCCTGCCGAAGAACTAAAGCACGCCAGTTGCCATGCCTACAACATGTGAGTTCTCCTTGTTCCTAAATCGTTCTGTACCCATTATGTAGCATGTCCTGAGGTATTTCAAAGTAAACTTCAATTGCAGCACTAAGTCACTTCTTCAAAGTCATAAAGATCACAGCAGAATGTGATTTTCAGCGAAGCATTACAAGTAGACCGTCCCGTTTTAGACCTTTTTATTGTTATATTTCCAACTTGCAACCGACTTGCTCAGTATCTTCGAATAGCATTTAGTTACGTTCTCAAAGTATTTGTACTTTACTCAGGATAATTAGTAATAAATGTAACTTCAATACTCCTCTAAATGCATTTTCAAATGGGCCTTTAGTAACTCATCTTAATTACTTTTGTTGAGTATTTGGCACAACACTGTTTCTTATATACTGGGCCAAGATTATCGTTTTCGCGTCACTGATTCAGATCCGGCTTGTTGTGTCCTGTTCTTCCTTTTGTCCTTGTCCTTGCTGCGCAGAAGATTGCATAAGGTATCCAATCCTCGTTTATGAGGTTAAAATATAAAACTTCTAACAATGTTTATTTTGGATGATTTGTTTGTATTGCGGCGTTGTTGTATATAACTGTTAGCGCAATTTATTGGTGTTCGTGAATTTTTTTATTTCATTTATGGCCCGGCCCATCTTCACTCCAGTGAATGGTTAGATTGAACGTAAGATTGTTACATTAAACTTATCTTGAGTTGGTGGTATTAGACGAAATCTCGTGTGATTAATCCGCGTTAATAGGCGTCGTCTTTTTTCTTGAAAAAAATGCTTATGTTCTAAAGTTTCTAGGTGACGTCAATGAGCAGGGGCTGTAACATGGACACCTGGCGTATAAGTGGGCGAGGATTTCGACTGCCGTGATTTGCCGGCTCCATGGACACGTGCGGCGCCAGACAATCCTAGCCGCAGAATTCAACGCCGGCTCTTTCTCCCAGTGTCGAGAGTAGAGCCCCAGAGTGCAACATATTGCAAGAGTCAGCCACCTGTCATCTGTACGCGTCGTCGTCGTCGTCGTCGTCGTCGTCCATGGGTCCTGGTACGCCTTGCCAGCCGCACCGCTAAAATAAGTAGAGCACTTCAAGGCCTCGAAAGAGCATCATAATCTACGAAGAGGGGACCAAGCTCACGGTTTTAATTGCAATATTCTTAAGGATAATAGCACGCTGAAATGATGTCGGAATTTTTGTATAACCTAAACGTTAATAATATTAACAAATTCATTATAATAAGTGACCAAAATATATCTACACTACAAGACGCCAGAAACAAAGAATATCTGAAAATATTATTGTCTTTGCTATTTTGTGTAGATAACCCAGGCTAATTATATAAATAATCGACTGCTTCTCTTGCTCTTGAATTGTTATGCGACTGCTGCAGGCTGTCAATTGGTATTATCATAGTTACAAATGTAATATTTTAATCACTGCTCTCTGTAATGAATCAGTGCAGGCAGAACAAATAACAAAAACACATAGGTAGGTTTGATTGCACCTGCCCAGCAAATATTAAATATAGCTAAAAATCACAAGAATTTGCAGTTATTTGCTTTTGTGATTTAGTCACCAACGAAGTCAGTGGTCCTTTGTTGCACTTGTTGGTGTTTCTATTGAGGCTATAGTCATTTGTATTATTATTCATAGCCTCGCGGTGCTACTTTAGACATATCTTAATGCACCCACAATCTCAGAAATAGGAGGTGTATAAAGGTACATCCCTTGTCTCATATCCGTAACAGTTGTCCCTAAAACAACTTCGACATTCAGTCCACCGACGTCGAACCGACGATACCAAATTTAACTATCGGCTAGACAGCCGAGCGATTCAACTTATTAAAATAGCTAATTTACGCATTAAAGGCTACAGTAATACAATCAGAGGTAATATAGCCCTAATACAATAAACGTCCGTGCTTTATTTTTGTAGTCTTTGGTGCGCACATTATCTCTTTAGAACGTTATTTCCAACCGCTATTAAACCGATCCTTAATATTTAGTATCGCCAGCTCAACGTCAGTGGACTGAACGTCGAAATGTAGCTTGTGGGGTCTCGTCAGCCCTCATCTTGGTCGACAACCTGATGCCGGCGCCTGGGGACTCGTTTTCGGTCGCCTCCATGGCGAAGACGGCGCGTTTAAGGTTTGATGACCGGGTGCCTCCTCCCTCGGGATACATCTTGAAGATATTGGCGGTGTCGGCGGTGGACATACTAGGACCCCACTCCCGGACAGTGTCGGCGCCCGACGACCTGCACGTGCTGCGGCAGAGCCGGACAGGGAACTCCAGCGGGAGGCCGCTCATGATGGGAGACAAGAGGCTCCGGCCTGTCTGGTGCACGGCGAGCGCGGACGAGGGACGACGGGTGACGGGGATTGCAAGGGGGACTCTTGCGCGGAAAATGGCACACGACGGACGTTCGCAGTGGTGGCGACCGCGAGGTGGACTCGGTCAACGTCCCGGTCACATGGTCCGGACGTAGACCCCAGATTCGACCCTCCACGGCGACGTCCCCAGGATGCGGTGTGAACTAGCACCGCAGGAACGATCGGCATGCAGCAAGCAGTGGCGGCGCACCTCCTCCAGGCTTCCTCGATCACCTACCTCCCGATCCCGAAATTCCCCATGCAGATTGTGAGTGGTCTAAACCCGTTTTGCCGAGAGCTGTGCGGTGCTGTGTCACTTTCATCTGGAGACAGGAGCACGGGGATTCGGACGAGAGCCCTACAAGCTTTGGGGATTTACATATGGGACAAGTGGTGTACCTCTCTACACCCTGTGTTTCTGAGAGTGCACTCTGGCGGAAAAATGCATACGGCGTTCAAGGTCATCATTTTCTTGTGCGCGTCGCGCGTATATTTACGACCCGAATGCTCCCACGAGCTTTTGTATCCCTCCACCTCCCTCCACCGACCTTAATCAAAAACGGCGCGTGCTTGACTGCGTCATCATCGCGCGTTTCCGCAGGCATTCTTTATGTATAGCTCTTTGATTTGCTTACGCCTACTTGCGTGTTGAGCCACCAAATACGCATCTTGGAACCACTCCATAGCCGTATGTTTCTTCGTAAGTCCAGTTTGAACTGGAGATTGAAAGAGCCAATGCGAGACACAAGATATTTTGGATTGATGAAACCGGTAATGATTTTTCGCATTTCAAAATATGAGAAGTGTGATGTTATCAACTTACCCAATCTTCCTTTTTTCTCGATCGGCGACGCTTGAGTGGTGGGCCACATATGCCTTACTTGTGAGAATATATTTAGACATCAAAATACATGTATCCTTTACCATACTGCTTTCTGACGCATTACATCGAACGTGATGCAACAAGCAAGCAAGAATCATAAAACGATCAAGTCTAATCTACACCTGAGGTTTCAAACTACTTAGATCTTCATTCATTTGTTTAACACTGCAAACTCGCAGTATTCCTTTTTCGAGCCAACAGTATTCCCACGTGAATAAATACATTTCGAGAGCCTAATTGTTGGAGTACGAGCACGCACACTCAAACTATCCTGGTCCATTTTAAACTTGTCAATCCACCCGCTGTTGTTCATTAGTCCGCCGTCTACTCCAACAGTGCAAACACGCCTAACAATGGTAACTATTCGAGAGACGGCCTTTCACGCATGCTTAGTGTAGGTTCGGAATGATGCCAACGGTAGGATTGGGTTCATCGACCAAGTGCTGTCACCCTCCGGCAACGTCCGTTCAGTATCCCTGGAATAGCTCCTGTATGACGCCACTGATCCGATCAGGGAGGCCAAATTAGATCAAGCCAAATCCAGCGCCTCGCAGGAAGACTTATGAACGATTGTATGTTCGCTTACGCGCCAAGAAAAGAGATTTTTTTGTTTTTTTTCTTGTAGATTTGTTTTAGCTTTTTTCAGGTCATCAGGATAATAGAAGCGACTTTAAACTGAAGCGCACCGGGACATCCTGAGTCGACTCACGATAGCGGGAAAGATGAAAGCAAGGCCAACATTTTCTAAAATTGCTTTTAATATATATATATATTCTTTATATATGACCGGTCCGCCCAAGTAGCGCGTGAGCCGTACTACACCTAAAGCCGGGGTCACACTGCTTATACATCATACAAACGACGGTCTGCATAGCGATTCGAATGCGATTCACCGCGGGATTCGCGCTTCGAATGCCGCATGGCATTGATTTCAAGTAGAAATTCGGCACTCGGATTGCGAACCACTGTTATTGCGGTGATTCGTGTTTGCAAACAAAATTTTGTAAAAAAAAAAAAAAAACTTTGGAGAGTATGTTTATACAGTCTAGAACTTATTTAGCCTCAACGAGCCACATGACTCCCAGCAGTAGATTAAATATTTAGCCGGCGCAGTACAACCTATAGTCCGGCGCCTGTAACGTGCACCACACAGTAGTGATACACGACCGCACGCCACTACGATGCTCATACACATCGAAACGGACAGGGGTGGGGACTGAGCCGGGATCCCTGTGTTCTACAGCGCGAGCTTTCGCTCGGCGTGCTCCGAGCTGGTGTGCGCTAGCCCACTCGGCCAGTGATCCGCCCACGGTCTCTTGTGTGATGTAAGAGTTGTGTGACCCCGGCTAAATTGACCGTAAATGCTGCTCCTTTCCGCAGCATTTCGAATTCGCTACCATCATTGGTCATCATTTACAGTGTTTTTAGAGCGCAGCTCTTAGGCGCCCGTTTCCGGCTTGAGCGGCATCGTCGCCGGCGACGTCGGTGTTGTAGATTGCAGGAATTCAACCACCAGACGAAAGAAGAAAGAGTAGAGAGGAAAGCACGAGGCCACAAACGGCAGACGATAAGAGCACGAGAAGAATAAAACGGCCACCAACGAAACGGACGCGCTCGGGTTCTTTCCTCAACAGTCGGCGTCGGCGTCGGCGTCGGCGTGACCGCGCGGTGCATTATGGGTAAATTTCCCCACTAAATTTAGCGGGAAAATTTCCCCGCTAAATCTGCGCAAATTTCCTGCTAAATTTAGCGGAAAAGTTTCCCCTTAATGGGAGGCGCGCAGGAGAGGAGGACGGGCATAGCCTTCTCTCCGTACCTTCCCCTCCTCCTCCTCAAGAGCTGCGCTCAGATTCGGCGTTACAGGGAGTTGTAAACGGCTCTATTTTTTCAATAAGGGTCAATAAAAACGTTGTAATATTTAACGCACACCGTAAGAAGACTTGTCTTTGGTCATGAAACTACTTCATGCATGTGCCTGAGGACATTTGCATACGAAAAAAAAGGAGCACAAAGTTACGTGCACCAGGGAGTGGAGAAAAAATTTATTGGATTATACACTGGCAAAATGTTGAAAAAAATATGATTTAAACCCTGAAGAGACATCAGGGTGTGTTTGAAGCACCGTCGCCGCTATCATTGCCAATCCAGAAGGAAGAAAATACGATTTTTCAGAAATGGTGTAGTTTTATGATGCCTGTGGTTCAAAATGTAAAATATGCCTAGGATATGTTGTATTTGATTAATTATGTAGACCCTGATATCCTGTTGCCTAATGTATGAGGTTTCGCTCGTCAACTTCTTCCCGGCATCCATGTCTCTTTTTTTTTGTAATTATATCCAAACAGGGCTTTTTAAATAACTCAACAAATATTGTAGGTCATTTCAATTTTTCTTCAAGGGTTAGAACCATGCGCCCAAGTGGCCTGCCGAAAAGTTAGGCAGCACTCTTGCTGCATCGCCTGCCCGGAGTGTGAGTTCTCGACCTCCAACTGCACTAAACAGTAACAGACTGAGGTGCCTCCTACCTGGGCCTATCATAACTCTCTAAGAGCGCAGCGGTAACAGGCGTCCGAACATTACTCACGCAATCCGCGTTCCCAAGCTCAAGGCGGAAGCGTGTGTCAACAGGAAATATCCACCATTTCTCGTCGCTGTCCCAATCGATTCCCAGAATGATTAATCACGCCACAGGTCAGGAGCACGAGTGTAGTTTCGACGTGGTAACATTTTCATCCGTCACAATAGTATACCGTTCAAACGACGTGCCTAAAACGAAAAATTAGTTTTTTATATAATATTGAGCGAGCGAAAATCGTAATTTAAAGCTTTAGCCATTGTTCGTAAAGCGAACATCCAGTAATACTAAGAAACAACTTAGGAACAAAAATAAAATGATTTTTTCTCTATCCACTAAGTGTCCTCCGAAAAAATGCAATGTTTTCTATTGTTATTTTTTTACCGCAAAAATAAGTTTTATATTGCCGAATCCACATTGTTTGCTCAAATATGGGACTAGAGGTCCGAACCTGAAGCAAAAGTTTCAACACTAACCTTTATCTTATTAACAGTTACAAGTGGTTTTCTGATATTTTCAATGGGAAAATGGAGCCCATTCACGCCCGTCTTATTAGGTAATTGGAGCCATAGAGCTCCGCGTATTTGAGAGCACTGTGGGCGTCCATTTTCCAATAAAAATTTTAGAAAATGACGAATAACTTTTGAATAATTTAATGGTTAGTTCTAAAACTTTGTCATCTAGTTCGGGCCTTTAGCGCTACATTTGGGCAAAGAATGAGACTTTTTTTCTGCCTATTTTATTTTTCAGGTAAAAAAAAAACTGTAAAATTCTTTTTTTTTTAGTGGATCCCTGTATATTATTGTGAACGCCTACCGAGTAAGAAAATTAGTTTTATCCATCTACGTCAATGGTACACTATTAAAGGAAGCAAGACAAACTATATTCACTGACACTCTAAAAACGCGGGACTGTGGCGGTTCCCGAGCATTTTATTATAGCTACGAAGCCAATGGTATTGTGGTATCATCCAATGAAAACGCCAAAGAACTAATCAGCATGCAAGAAGCCCGAAGACGATAAACTACCCCCATCGTTCTTGGAGCTGACACTGGCTATCGAGCGCTCACTGCTCAGAAAAAAGTGCTAGGCATATCTAAGTGAGAATATAAGGCTTCTAAATTTCCTCTTCCCGAGTGATTGTCATCCGGTTCCAAGGAGTCGCTTTCGCGTGCCCATTGACCGCGTGATTTCCCTTCCAGTGTCTCCCAGTATTGAAAAGGATGGGCGGTTCCATTATTGTACGCCACTACTCCTAATATATAAAAAAAACTCTTGCAAAAAAATTACAAGAGCCTAAGCGCGCAATGAAATCCGGGAAAGTCCTCTGCCCTAAACATCTATCTCGTGGAGCAGAAGATGGGGAAAAATTCGCGACTCCAACTCACTATAGGTGGCGCCACTGGTTTTCAAAAACGGCTGGTATTGTGAAAGTCGGAGATACGTCTCGGTATACCAGTAGCTAGAGCCTGTCTATTGAGCTCGTTTCACTGGGCGGCTACAAATTATTCCCGCTTGTACAATGAAGCTGGGGTGTTATAAGCGCAGGTCACCACCATAATCAGATACGGTAATGCTGTTCAGCGTAATATTTGCGCCAGGAGGCACGTTTTAACTCTTGGACGAAACCGAAATTACCCTCTATTTTTTATTTTATTTCAAGTCAAAAGTTTTAGTATTGGATTGTTTTGTAACTCAACATGCGAGTCACAAAGTAATTATTTGGCTAAAGAGATTGTTGCAAAACTTTATTTTGTGACATACGCGTCAGATCCAGGTACGAAAGATATTTTGGGGAAATCAGTGTCCATTTAAAGATGGGGTCTTCATAAACCTTTCAGTTATCACAACATTTTATATTTATGGAAAACGTCAGTGCTGATATTTGCGTGCTCTTGCTCCCTTTTATCGCTCAGATAATTGTGAAATAAAATAATGAACTGCGGACATTTTAAGGGGTTCTAGGTGTTTGGATGATTAATTGCTTTAACATTATTCCAAGAACAAGTATAACACAATCAATTAAAATTCTACAAAATATCTTCACGGGTGAAGAGTTCAGAATATATTCCCTAAACGTAGAAACTAAGAAACGCTGTTCCCACTACAAAGTTCCTAAAGACAGAATCCGAGTAAGACAAGCAGCAGTATGTGTGTTTTATAAAGCAATGCGTGACGCAAAGGACTCTATGCTAAATCAAGTTCTTGACTGTTTGCCGATGTTGATAATGATATCAGAATTTTTCACACGCTAAAGAGAAAACAAAATGAGACCTTTCTGGAAAGACTTTTATGGTTAAGCGGCGTATTTTTGTGATCGTGCCGTTTACTAGGGCCTGCATTGCCGTAATTTGTATGCAAACAATATTACAATTAAGATATTTTAATACATAGTATTTCAAGCGCTAATATAAGTTATTGCTTATCCTCTAATTCCAAACGCGCGAACAAGTATGGCAACTCAGAAGTGTGCAAATTGTCATGACTGGCGCCATTTGCAGAATTTTTACATAACAAGTTATAAAATAAAAAGAGCCTAGAATCGATAAGTACATTCTACCTAATCTTAGAAATACATGCACCATTAATATTAATTGTGGGTAAGCAATGGTGCTATCAAAGTCGCGACAGCTTATAATCGGCAAATCTTTCAAGGTCGCCACCAATACAAACACACCAAACAAACAAAAAAAAACGGATTTTTTATTTTTTATTTTTTCAAGTATATATAGTTACTTTCACTTTACGAGCTCTCGTTTTACCAATCTGAACCCTTTCCAGTTCGAAGTAGAGCCACCAGCTTGCAGGCCAACTCACTACGGCAAGTTTCGTTGGCGTTGAAAACAAGTGAAACAGTGCTGAGTTTTAGTATTGCCTATTCGAGCGAACGCAACACATGTGTGCGTTAGCGTCGTGTGTCTGACACTCCGCGTGTGAGGAACAAACGTTCTGGCCTTGGATAGCATCATTGGCGGCGACGCGCACCTGCGCAGCGTGGAGCACGCAACTCTAACGCAAACGTACGGCGGCTTGCATTTGCTTCTATACGCAATACTAAAACTCTCTAATAGGGTACAATCTCGTACCGGCTGCAGCACTACACTGGGACAGTGAAGAGTATTCCTGTACGAAAATGTCATATATGGCCCTGATTTATATTTATTAATGGCCATTTATGACAATATAAAGAGTCAGATATGGCCATATATCTCCTATATATATCTGAGCAGATACATTGAGTTTCTCATATATGTGGGCAAATACTGCCACATATCGCCATATTAGTGCGTTGGTGCGTTATTTATAGCCCTATATGCGTGCAAATACGGCCATATATAGGGTAAGATGAACATCAGAAAGCACACTTAAAAACTCTCTGCACAGTCTGCTGAAAATGGGTCAGAGTTGAGATTCCCTGGGCCCTAAACAATTTTAAGGTAATTAAAATCACTCATCAAAAGCAAGGGCGTGTTAGGAAAACGCGCTGTAATTACATTCAATGCATCGTGTAGTTCATCATCAAAATCAGAGACATAAGAAGGTGGACGATTACAGCATCACAATACATATATATATATATATATATATATATATATACTATATATATATATATATATATATATATATATATGATTATATGTTTTTATGTTGAACGTTGATGCACACCCAAACTATTTTTAAGGGGCTGTTAATATTACCAAAAATGATGGTATGCCTCTAATGACTCCAGTTAGCACGCCTCCGCCCGTTCGCAACTCTCTGTCCCGTTGAATAGTAGCGAATTGTTTTTGTCCTAGGAATAATTTGGTATCCCTGATTCTTGCCGAGAGCCACGTCTTGGTTAGCACAACAATGCTAGCATCGCAAGAGTCAATTTCAGAGCATAAATCATTACGTTAATTTAATAAGTTCGGTATATTTGTAGAAAGAATAGATAAGTTTGACAAGAATGCAGGTTAGGCCACACCCCTCTGCAATTGCTAAGTAGGAACTGGATGCGCCTTTCTGTTGCAGTAACAGTTGTGCCACGGCAGTGGACCACTGTTGGAGGCATGTTGGACGAAACAGTTCGGGGACGGTTCCTATTTTCGGTCATAGACGTAACATTCCTCATTCAGATATAATCTGTTGTAGATTAGCTTAAACGTAGTTCCATGTGATTTCCGCACTCAGATAGCTTCCTTCGTGCCAAAAGAGTCGAAAATAAAAAATCCTCCTGATACCGATATTCATCAATTTCAGTTTTGACTTTAAAACCAGGGCTTGTTCTTTCCATTAAGAAGCAATTTGAAAATGATTGGCCTACATTTTAATGCGAAGCGATTCTGGCTTCATCGCACTTTTCGTCTATGTATCTATCTATCTATCTATCTATCTGGCTATCTAACCTCTTACGCCGCGGGTCGATAAATAAATAAAAAAGACCGGCGCCGGCGGGATTCGAACCGTTGACCCTTTGATCAGCAGGCAGACGCGCTAACCACAGAGCTATGAAGGCAGTCATTCAAAGCACTCTAAAAACTTGTTTATATCTTTACCATCGCGCGTTCCATGCACGAGGGCTCATTCCGCTCTCGTGAGGCTTAGCACGAGAGCGGAATGAGCCCTCGTGCATGGAACGCGCGCGCACCGGTAGCTGTGACAGCGCTGTAAAGCGCGTCCTATGGTAAAGATATAAACAACCGTTTAGGAGTACCGTTGGTTGAGACTAGCTGAGACGCCAGAAAGTCTGGTCGGTACCATTTTGAGTGTTTGTGCGTATGGCGCGTGCTTTGCTCGCCTTCCTAAGTGACACAAACGCACGTGCTGGGCTGCGGAGATCGTGCGCAGGGCTGTGAAAGTGTCAACAAATTTAGAATCGCCTCAAGAGTGGGCTGGCGTATCTAGAGTGTGCCGGCCACCTGACGAACGCGCATAACTCCGCACCGTTTGATGCTATTCGCATTAACGTAGATAATCATTCCCAAAGGATGGGTTCTGCTGATTTTTTAACTGTATACCGACCGAGCCTGTGAGCACGCACAATGTCCGAAGACAAGTTAGTTTCACCATCAAAGCAGTCAAATAGAAACTTGCTTATATTGTGTTCGCTTTGTGCCCACGTTTCCGCGCTGCCTATCAGCAATTTCATAAAAAAGAGTTATTTTGCCTTGATATATCTTCTAAGTCATCTAACCGATCAACCAGGGCAGTATTTGTTGTCTTCTGCTCTCCTGATTTTCTGTCGTAAGCCTTGTATCTCCTGTTCAAAGACGCTTGTCTTATTCTTGAAGGATGCGAGTCTTGTGCCGATGTTTGTAACCTTCTCTTCGATGGCCCTTTGACTTCGTTCAATTTCATCAACGGAACTAACCAGTGCTGCTTGACCAGCCTCAAAACCCTGTGACAGAGAATTGAGTTCAGTTAGTAATTGAAACATCTGTGCGAGATGCTGAGCATGCTCCGCGGTCATGGGACCCGGGTTCGGTTGAACATCCCCGCAGCAAAGCCGTGATCCAAAGGGTGACAACACATGTTTCAATACAACCTATTAAGGGACGTACCTGCACAAAGACAAAAAACAGCCTGGTAAGCACGTTGCATGTTAGTCTGCTGCCGACCTGCCCACTGAAGAAGCTGCTGATGTTTCTGGTTCTTGTAGTCTCAGTTGATGACGTCGATGTTCGACGTGGTCTTCCGATCAGTCAAGACATCTGGTGCTCGTCGAGGAAGCGACCGTGATGAGGTTGCAGAAAGGCTTCGAGATCGGATGGGTCGGCATCGCTAGACCGCTGCCCCATGTATGGGCGCGTGCTCGAAGCCGTCCCCAAAGCGTTGATTGTGGTTGCGTGTGGCAACAGCAGAAGCTGCACAAAGACGAAAGACAGCCTGGCAAGCATGTTGCGGGTCATGCTGCTGCCGACCTGCCCAACAAGTTCCGAAAAACTTGAGAATATGTAGATATATAACTTACCATGTCGTCCGCGAACCGTACGATCCTTTCGACACCCTTCCAATGTCATTCTTACATTACACTATCAGAGAGCCCAGATTATCCTAAACATCGTTTAAACGGTTTAATTAGATTTGTTAGCGCCATAAATATTAAGGACACCAGTTCTTAACGTTTGCCATGGCGTTAATAGACGCGTAATGATTACTCGTAAAATACCAGACGTACTCTCAAGTAACTAAGGCGGAAGCTTAGTAAAATTGAAAGTATGACAAAGAAAAGTAACACTCAAGCCCAACTAGTAGCGCGCCATGTAGAAAGTTTCAACGAAACTACCTGGAGGGCGATGGTGCTTCGGCAGAGCTGCATTTTAACTACTTTTCCGTAAAATTAATCACGTCCGGGAAAACCGTCGTCGCCTTTCCGCGGCGAAACACATCTAACGACTTCGCGAGAAACACATGTTTCTCGTTTCCAGTCTGGTGCGCCCTTCGTGGACGGCTTTTGCTGCTCGGTCAGATCTGAGCCTAGACGAACCCTCCCCAAAAACCACCGTCTCGCCCCGGCAGTCACGCCGCCGTCATTTGTTCTCGTAAAAGCAGAGATACTCACCCCTCACATTTTTTTTTGTTTTCTCCTTGGGTCTACGTGTTCGTTTCGACTGACAAATCGGGAACGATTCAAGGCTGTCCCGCTCCTTTTCTTCTGGAACCTATGTTTGGATCCTCCTTTGATCTTTTCTTGATAGCAGTGCTCGGTGCTTGAGTCGAAGTATTTCGTATTTTTATTATTGTGGTGTTTCTGCCATTGGACGTTCTCGCTTGATCTCTGAAGTGTAAGGTTTCGCTCGTGAGCGCTTCTTAAGGTTAAGGTTTGAGAAGCGTCCAATTGAGACGAGGAAAATTTTAAACGAGAACTTAACGGTTAACGATCCTGAACCAGCAAGCCATTTCGCTTCCGCTCTTCCCCTTAAAGGTGGTGCTGGGCGATTATTGCGTAAGTGAGATTTGTTGGTCATAATCCAGCCTCTTTTTTCAAAAGAGATATATAGCGCAAAAAAAAACACGATTGCCATTAAAATAGGATTGTTTTGTTTACTTGTTTTATATATGTATATCTCTCTCTCTCTCTCTCTCTCTCTCTATATATATATATATATATATATATATATATAGATATAAAAGTTTAGAAGTTCCGGAAAAAGCATTTACTTCACCAACCCTTCAAGCGGGGACCGCTTTTTTTAGGAGTGAAGCAGTACTCGCTTGAGGCGTTGGTTAAGTAAGCGGTTTTCCCGCCAGGGGCCAGTGCCGCTCCACCACCCTCACGTGAGCTCTTCATTTTCACTAAGTTTATCAAAATCACCGATGAGTTAAAAAACTTAATTTAGCGCGAAATCAACAATCAATGTCTAGAGAAAGTCTAGGGTAGCCCCGAAGCTTCATGCATCGACCATTTGCCTAATATGCGATGAGAGATTTGACTGCCTGCAACGAACTCGCAACGGTGCGACGACCCAGGAAGCCCAATGCGACTACGTCCACGGCACACGCAAGGCACGGTAACGCCATCACCGGCTGCCACAAAACTGAAGAAGACGCAGGAAGGAACCAGGACGCCCCGATCAGGACGCCTCGTCGGCATAAAAGAACCCAGACCAGGAGCTACAGCATCCAAGATGGCCCCAACCGTCAACGCTTTTGAATCCGAGCCCGCCGCAATCTTGCCGGAGGACACGCAAAAAGACCACGCCGCCCCAGCTCCTCTGACGTCACGCGCCTCAGGAGATAGGAAAACCGAACGCACCGCGCCTGCGGGGTTCCCTTCTCTCCTCGGTGCCACGGCCTCGCCAACCTCTCCAACTCAGCGCGAGGACCGCTCCATCGCCATGCTTCCCGAGAGAACGATGAACGAGGTACCAGAGCCAAGCACAGACATCGGCCGAACATCTGGACCCCACATACTGACATCAAACAGTTTTCACTACCTCGACCAAGACGCCTCCGAAGAAAAAGAGCCGACCATCGAGAGAACTGCGCCGACCAAACATACTTCGCCAGGTGAGCGTCAACCATCCAAGCGCGCACCTGCCGATTTCCTGACGCAGGACGGCTTCACGCTAGTAAGCCACCGCCAATCGCAGAGGGCAACCAAAACCAGCGAAAATCAAACGGAGAGACTGCACACCGTGCTTTTTCGACCCTCGCTAGCAAAAATACAATTAGAACCATCAAACAAAAGCAAAATCACACAAGAAATCAGGAGCAGGTTCAACAGATATGTCATCCCAAACATTCGCCTCAACCCTACAAAAAACATCATAGCGGTTGACACACCTTACGTCGAAACAAGAGACAAGCTTCTGCTCATTACTAAACTGGACGAAATTGAGGTCTATGCTTTTCCTGCCACGCCGGCAAATGCCTCCGTGGGAACGGTGCACCAGATAATCGGCGAACACTCCCTGCAAGTCGTTCGAACCTTGCTACAGTCGAGACACACCATCCTGGACATCACCCGGAAAGGACAGGGCACATCGGTCTCGGTCGTCTTTCAGGGCCCAAATGTTCCTGACCACGTAACTTTGGGCTCACAGTGGTACAGAGTTTACCCGAGCAGGGGACGCGAGCCCAAACGCCAAGTGTTCTACAACTACGATCAGCAGTCCACCATAGAAGAACCCCCGCTCGCTCCGACATCCCGACAACAGTCGCAGGAGGAAAACAACATACGAACGTGGAGTCCCACCTTTGCAGCAGCGCTCTCCGCCGGCCGACGCGATAAATCCACAGTTGCCACACAACCAAGGCTGCCCGCGGAGCGCGCCGCGCGCAACATCAGCGACAGTCCTCGGCGCAAGGACACCACAACAAACCAACGCCGAAGGGGAGATCTCTTTCCAAGCGTCGGTTCACTTGGATTCGGGGAGACGAGGACGCACCGGGGCAACCACCATCGTTGAGCAAGGGACACAGTCAGCACTCCAAGCGCAGCAGCCTCCGCGGAGGTACGGCAGCCAAAAGACACAACACACGTGGAAAATCCGTGCCGTCACCTCACGAGCGGTCCCAACTGCGAAGAGGAATGACGGGGGGCCGACACATCGAGCCCTTCGGCTTGCCGGAACCGCGCATCTGTGGAGCAAACTTCTCGTCGCACCGCGACCTTCTTCGTGGTGACGTGGACATGCGCCGAGCAGACTCAGTTCGACGGACAGCTGAGATCTCGCGGCGCGACGGAGGCACTCGAGAAAAAGCCGAAGCCGCTCCACAAACAGGTCCCACTTAAACGAACAAGACGGCTCCAAAAAGAACCACGACGAAAGCAGACATCCGAGGAGAACAACCGGCCTTCCCTTCAAAGCGGCAAGTGGTCCCTACCCGATCCCCCAACACGCCTCTAAACAAGCCGACTCTAACTGGTCTTCCCCTGGGGTCTATCCGAGTGAGAGGGACCCGCCCTCCCCCACACCGAAACATCAGCCCTCCGCTGCCCCTCTTCCCCTCTTCCCTATACCCCCGAGAGCGGACGCGACGGGGGCGCTGCCAACACCACGGAAGGACGCTCCTGCTGCTGCGCCTCCTCTCTTCTCCACCATCCCGAGTATGGCTGCAACCTCCGCGCCACCAACGCAATGCAAATGCGGACAGCCTTGAAAATCAGAGCGAATCGGCGCTGCAAAATTACCACCAACAGTGCAGAGTGACAGAAATGATTCTGTATCACAACCTAATTCCACTGGTAAGAGAACTACTCCAACAGCTCCTGGGGAGCCAGACTTTCGTGGAACGCTACCATGGCGAACACCAACCCACAATCTAAGACGCAACCCGGGACGACCCGGGAGGGGGCAGCGTGGTTTCTGCAATGGAATTGCAGAACCTTCGCCCGCAAGAAGGCAGAGTTTCTTCTCCGCTACCCAGCAGGGACAAGACCAGTGGTGCTGCTTCTGCAGGAGGCCCAGGTTCCGAACCTCTCGCTGCCCGGCTACGACACGTATACGCGACCCACCATCCCGCATCGCCAACGAACGCCGAACGGTCCGGGCGGCAAAGCGCCGCCGCACAGCGTCAATTACAGGGGCAACGCGGCGGTCCTAGTGGCTGCCCGCATCCCGCACGACGAGCTCGACCTCCAGCGCTGGTGCACGCAACATCAAGAGGTCGTGGGCGTGGTCCTCCAACTCCCCCAATGTAAGGTCGTGGTGGTGTCGATATACGTCCGACCGTCGATCCGCAACAGCGTCACCATTGACTGGTCCTGGGTCGAAGACCTGCGGAAAATGCACCCCGATGCCCTCGTCGTCATCGGCGGCGACTTCAACACACGCCACACGTGCTGGGGATCAAGGACCGACACATACCACGGTTCGAACCTCGTTTGCGCAATGAAGGAGAACCACCTTAGCCTGCTCAACGATCCGGACTTACCAACGCGAGTTGGCCAGCACGCCCGCCAGGGCGACACCACGACCGACCTCACATGGACAAACCGGCGGCGGGCCCTCTTCTGGGAACTAGGAGCAGACACGTGGGGGAGCGACCACCTGCCCATCTTCATTCGTTTGCGCGGCCACAAGATAACGGCGCCGAAACGAACTACGAGCGTCGTCTGCTGGGACGCCTTCCGCGCAGAGCTGGAGCAAACACCCGTCACCACATCAGGCGGTGACCCGGAAACGCACGAACTGGCCCACCTCCTACGGACAATACACGAAGCCAAAAGGTCATCTACCCAGCAATTTCAAGTGGCGGAGGACAAGCCGTCACCGGACTTGCACCTGGCTAACCTATGGCAACAACGCCTCGACGCGCTGTGTGCGTACAGAGAGAGAGGACGAACGCCCGGACTGCGATGTCGTCTGAACCTTATAACGGCTGAGGCGCGCGATTACGCAAATACACTCTCTACAGACAGATGGTGCGACCTTTGCTCCAGCTTCAACGGTAACATGAGCGGACCGCGCATATGGCACATCTTTCGCAATTGGCAGGGCAAAGCCAAGAGACGCACCGCGGCGCAGACAGCGGCTCTACGCATGCGAATCTCGGAGGAGCAGCTGGCGCTCCAGGCTGGGGCAGTGTTCTTCCCGCAGCCTGCGGCTTCACCGGATCCCACCATATACTCCCGAGACTCCGCGACACCGACCCAGATGATCGGAGATTTTCAGGCATTGGATCTCCAAGCACCGGAGCAGGTCGACATGGACCAACCGTTTCAAATGGCCGAACTTCACGCAGCTTTAGCAAGGGCGAACGCCCGCAGCGCACCTGGCCCAGACCTGATAACCATCTCGGAACTGCGCAACCTCCCTGAACTCCACCTCCAGCTTCTCCTTGACGCGATCAACGAGATTTGGACGACGGGCAACTTCCCGAGCTCCTGGCGCGAATCCCTGGTGATACCGATCCCAAAACCGGGCAAGTCACCGAATGAGCTCACTAACCTCCGGCCAATTTCCCTTACCAGCAACCTGTGTAAACTCACTGAACGTATGGTCCTCGAGCGACTCATGTGGCATCTCGAGAGGAACTCCCCGCTCCACCCACATCAACTGGGATTCCGCCACGGGATGAGCACGCAAGACATTCTCCTTATGTTGCGCCACCAGGTCCTTGACGCCTACTCGAAAGTGCAGACGAGAACGGTGGTGGCGGTGGACGTTCGCAAGGCCTTCGACACCGTCCCTCACGAGGTGGTCATCCAGAGCGCAGAGCTTGCCGGAGTGCGCGGCCACCTTCTCAATTTCGTTAAGAGTTTCCTGAACGACAGAACGTACAAGATCAAAGCCGGGGACTACATCGGACCCGCTCAACCGAACAGGACCGGGGTACCGCAGGGCGCGGTCCTCTCGCCCACCCTCTTCAACCTGGTCATGGCAAGACTTCCCCCACTCCTTGAAGCGGTTCCGTCGCTGCACTTCGCCGTATACGCCGATGATGTCACCATCTGGGCAACGACGGGATCGGCGGGCGAACAGGAGCACACGCTTCAGCTTGGCCTCGACGTCATACAGGGCTTTCTTCAGAATGTGGGCATGACCGCCTCGGCCGAGAAGACCGAATACGTCGTGGTTTTAAACGGGCCCCACAGAAAGACCGAGGCGGTCCGCAACCAAATCGCCCTCAGCATGGCCGGCCAAAGGATACGGCGAAAACCCTCCGTTCGGATCCTGGGAGCCTACATAGATCAAGATGGGAAAGGCACCACGTGGGTGACGAAAGTCGCCTTGCAGTGCAGATCCCTCCTCCGCCTCATCCGTAGAATCACACACCTCCAGTGGGGCACGCGGGAGAGAGAAACGCGCCAGCTCGTCACGGCGCTGCTTGAATCCCGTATCCTCTACGGCTATAACTATCACGTCCTCACGCCCAGGCAGGCGGAGCAACTCGAGAAACTCAATCGCGAAGCCATCCGCATTGTTACCGGACTGCCTAAGCACACGCCCCTCCGAGAGCTGTACGCACACGGCGGCATGAACCTCCTGTCGGAACTCGCCGAACAGGCGCTCCTCGCCCAGAGAGACCGCCTCAGCAGCTCGACAGCTGGGCTTTCCATATTGGAAGAGCTCCGCGTGTCTCCCAGTCTGGACGTCCGCCCGGCAGACGCGCACTCGCCCCCACCGTGGGCCGCCCCGGTCACGCTTACCGACGGAAAACCCCTCCCACGAAACATGGGACCTGGACCGAGCAACTCGGAGCGACGCAAACGCTTTGCCAAAGCGCACACACGTAGCGTCGCGCACAAATCACCGCCTACGCACACCATCATCTACACTGACATGGCGGAGACCTTGCTGTCGACTGCCGGCGACGACGGCGAAGGAGAGGACAGAACCCCCAAGCACGTCCAGGCGGTCGCGTGGGTCGACACCACCCATGGCATTCCGAACACGGCTGCACTTTCGACCACTGAAGACGTCGACACTACGCAAGCGGAACTCATGGCACTTCTCAGAGCATCCCAGTGGGTTCTTCAAACTTTTGCACCAACAGACATCCCACACAGGCTCCTACTGTTCACCGACTCGACCCGCGCGTACGAAACTTGCAGACGAGCGAGCGGGAGCCCCTCAACGTACACGGGAATAGTCGGCGAGTTGCTCGCCGCGTTCCTAGAACTTCGAAACAAGCTCAACATCCAAGCTACTATTTCCTGGGTGCCCGCGCATGCGGGTATCGACGGCAATGAGTGGGCCCACAGCGAGGCGCGAGCAGCAGTTCGCCAGATGGCATCCGCGCCGAACGCATTCCACAACTCAGCCGGCGAGGCAGCCGGCCCGGCCGACCCGTCTGTCGTCAAGGAAAGTGCTAAACAGCGAAGACGGAGAACCCTACGGCACCTTCGTGAGGAGCGGGAGGAACGCCCGGACGAGCAGTTGCGTCCCGTTCCTCCGATGCCGAATGACCTACCGAGGAGCACTCAGACCCTCGTCCGCCGCCTCGCGACCAACACTG
This sequence comes from Ixodes ricinus, assembly GCA_037355805.1. Classification (NCBI taxonomy): domain Eukaryota; kingdom Metazoa; phylum Arthropoda; class Arachnida; order Ixodida; family Ixodidae; genus Ixodes; species Ixodes ricinus. Next base: position 116,104 of record JAZHYW010011736.1, read on the forward strand.
TCCTATCCCCGGCGCTGCGCCATAAGTTCTTCGGCGACGATCCCGACGAGGGGGCGTGTCGCCGGTGCGGGAGGACCGCGACGGCTGCTCATGTTGTCTGGGAGTGCGAGCGCCACGCTCGCCTTCGGAAAACGAAACTGGAGGAACTCCCAGACGAGATCCGTCCGGCGACGTATGTCGATTGGATTCTGCCCACCAGTCGTGACAAGACGATCGTCTCCCTGCTGTGGACAAAGCTGGCGGAGTTCGTCTACGACAACGACGGCCCCGGCGGACGACTTTGCAGCAGCCGAAGGCGCTGGGACCAACACCCACCCAGACCGCCGTGACGGCAATGGCAGATCCTTAGGCCCGCACCGATGCAGACGACAATGGTGCATTATATGTGTGTATGGTATATATATATATATACTGTATATACATATATATATAACAGGGCAATAAAGAACGTTCTAACAACA
>JAZHYW010011737.1:0-38378 GCA_037355805.1 Ixodes ricinus
AAAGATTTTTCTTTTACTTTTTTATTTAAGCTCTTTGTGCCTATTATGAATGTGGCCTTCCTCTTTTTGCTAAAAGTTTTTTTTTTTTTTTTCGGAAAGAAATGCACTGGGGATTGTTGCTTCCCTGCAGCGATAAGCTTGTACAGGATTTCGAGACGGATGGATGACTGGATAATCCACCGTTTTAAAAAACCGTCGGTTCAGTAATCTTCGCAGCAAGATACGGCATTGCCTGGGCATTGCGTAATCGAGCGCAAGCAGCCACCCCCTCCTAGTGGCTTTACTAAGCTGAGTTACCTAAATTTAGTTCCCCCAACGTCTCCGGTTTGGTTCCCGGACATTTCATCGAACGCCGTTTTGTCGAACGCCGTTTCATCGAAAAAATGGACGTTTCATTGAACGCCGTTTCATCGAACGCGGTTTCATCGAATCGCTGACGGCCGTTTCATCGAATGTCTTTTATATAAAAAGTGTGAAATACGCTCTTTTATGCACGGATCGAATGCATTTTCGTGTCATTCACCCATTTCATCAACAGGTTTTTTAATGTCCAAACTTGTAGCTGTTACAATTTATTTTGATGCAAGTAACCCATGAGGATACTTGTACCGATTTTTATGTTTGTCTCGCATATTGTGCTTGTCTGTTCACCCCTCTGTATTACCTGATGGGCCTCGAGGGTATTGTAACAAATAAATAAAAAGTCGCACTCCCGGTAAGGCGCGCACTCCAACTCGTGGAGGCCAGAAGCGCGACTTCGGTTTTGCGCAGGTGCAACAGCTTTAGCCATGTGAGCCTCCTAGCCTCTCATGTCTTTCTATTGATACCTTTTTACTGCCCGAAGCTTGCAGTAGCTAAAGCTGAGGTGCTATTTGTGAAACTACAACGAAACATCGTTTTTTTTTTTTTGTTCTAAGATTTAATGAAGTCGAAAGTAAGTACGTCACTTTAAATTTTGTTTGAAAACTTTCGGGGGTTCATGTGTTCAGTGCGACAGCCATTCACCATTTCAACAATGTCCTCCACAGCCAGCCTCCTCGCCAGAAGAAGGCCATAGTGGCAGAAAGCAAAGAGAAGGAGTCCGCCTTTTTTATGAGAACCGACGGAGCATGGCTGTGGGGGACATTTTTGAAATGGTGAATGGCTGAAATGGTGAATGGCTCTTGGGAACTCAGCATCGCCTCCAGCTTGTCTTCCGTCAGTTTATGTACTGCGGCGATACGCAAGTCAAAAACTTCTAGAACCCGGGATGGGCACCTCCGACCAGCTTCAGGAAGCGGGAATGCCACCTGGCGTTCGATAAGACGGCGTTCGATGAAACGGCTTCGATGAAACGGTGTTCGATGAGCATTGCCTGAGCGAAATGGCGACCATTAAACAAATGAGCTGAAATGTCGTAATCCCAGCGGCGGGAAAATTATGGCAGCAGGTGCTGCGTGTACGCAAGCGGTCATATATCGTTTAGTGGTGATGAAGTCGCCGTCACGAGCAAACAACCGACCCAGCGCCGAAGATCATCATGCGGACTCGCCATCGGCGTTTTGCCGAGCATACTGGCGTGAGCATGAGGCGTAGCGCATTAGCCGTTTGTCATCAATGTGCCTTTGAAAGTCATACCTGAAACACTCACTTCTGATATCAAAGTCCCGGTTTCGCGGCTGATAAAGCCAGTCCAGTCTGCAGCAACTGAGAACTCAGTGTTTACCAGCCACAGTCGAACTTTGTCAAATTAAATCCTGTAGGCCGACTTCGAACGAGGTAACTGAAAAGAATAACTTCGTTAATCGTGATGGTGAATAACTTCGTGAAGCGAGGTGAATCGTGGAGAACTCACATGGATGGTAGGTCTGGATGAATTCCAGGATGGATGGGTAGTCTGATAACGATGGAGGCAGAATCTGGATAGTTCCATGATGAGCAGGTCCGGAATAACGTAGCGACAGAATCTGGCTTAGTCTGTTGATGTGATGGTGACCGATGAACACATGGCAATCCGACACCGCAAGAGCAGAATACCTGCGGAATTGCGATGAGCAGAATACCTGGCCTGGCGCGCGTATATTGACAAACCCCTTTCAAGTACATTGAACAACTTTTTTGACGGGAAGAAAATCGAGGGCGTGAAATATCACAAGTTACTTTCAAGTGGTTTGAAGAAACACTCAGTTGGACTACACACACAAAAAATGAAGGTTGACATTTCAAGAGCAATAGGAATATTAAACGAATTCCGACAATCACTGCCAAAAAGGTTGAAACTGCTGTTATATTATTCGCTTATCTACTCACGCTTACACTACTGTATGTTAGTGTGAGTAATTACTACACAAAAAAAGCACAAGCTATTTGTGTTTCAAAAGAAGGCTTTCCGATTTATTGAGAACTATCAGAGGTACGAACATTCATCCCCGGTATTTCAAAAGTATAAAATATTAAATATAGAGCAAATCCTGATTCTTAAATTATCGATTCTTATTTTTAATGAAACTAGAGAGAATCAAGCACTCTTTTTGTTTCATATCTACGACCAAACCTCGGCAAATCACAGTCTCAGAAGCGCACAGCATGCGAAACCAAGGGTTCGAACTAAGTATAGTAGACAGAACTTTACATATCTCGTACCAGATCTACTAACATACACCCAGCCGTAGCAGAAGTGGCCCTAGTACACACTTCGTTGTTTTCGTTATAAAAAAACAAAGAATCGTAGGCTATATACTAAGCCTCTCATGATCTGCAGTTAGTACGAAGTTGACAGTTATGTGCTATTGTGTCTGTTGTTGATCTTGAAATTGCTTTCATTTTTCGTGTATTTATTCTCTTTACATTCCTGTTTCTCCTACGAGTGCTGTAAAAAGGGCTGGCGCCTCGTCAGAAGACAGCTTGTCTTCTTTTGCCCCAGCCTCCCAGACCCATTTGTGTATGAAATAAAGGATACATACATACATCCTTAGGATAATCAGGTGCTTGGGACTTGACGCGCCATCCGCTTCTTATTCTGCCGGTCAGGATGTAGTCATCTAAATTTAATTTCAAAGGATTTTTGTTCGAACAGCTTCCTCAAGAATTCCAGATGCCAAAAGCAGTTGTTGGAAATTAAAAAAAAGCATTATAATGAGGGATTTGAAATTTTAACTTTTGTCTCGACACTGCTCTCCTTTGGAAACACTAAAGTCCCAACCACTGTCAAACACATACGACGTGCTGTGGAGTTGCAGCTTGCTTAGTCCAAAGAGCCAAACATATTTACCCGGCTCGTCTGGCGCAACTTGTTCTCAACTTATGAATAAATATATATATATATATGTAAAATAACTCTCCCATCTAGAACTACTTTCAGTTCGTTCCAAAATTCACCTGCTGGCACGTCAAATGCAGCCCGCTAGACCCAATCAAGCAAGCGTAATCATCTTCTCTATCTTTTCGTTTTCGCATTCCAGCTTCCTTTTTGTCTTTAGTTATGTTTCCTTCTCTCTGCCGAACATTGATTAGATTCTTATCACGGTGAACACGCTTTGCGCACTCACTATGCTTTTATTACAACACTGAGTTTAGGCTCCAGACCGTCCGCGCGTTGTTCGGTTGCGACACCACTTCACTTGTGTGATTAGACCCACTGATTAGATTTTTTTTATTTAACAAATTTTGGAGAATAAATAATTATTTTCACCCCGTAATTCTCTTTTGTGCGCGGAACATGTACTGGTTGAAACCTATACTATACGGCACGTAGTTTCAATAGAGTATAAAATGTAGGATGATGTTTATGTGTTTAATGGCGCTTCAGCATCAAAGTCCTTACTGCGTCGAAGGAGAATTACCGTAAACGACTTATATTTCGCGGGCTCAAATTTTCGCCAATCGGGCCAAAGCTGAAAATTTGAAATTATTCGCGGGTTCTAATTTTCGCGAATCAAGCGTAGCTTCCGTAGCGTTCATATATTGCCTGAATTGTTCGTTGGACGTATTTTCCGCGCATTGTAGGCGATTCGCGAAATTCGCGAAAATTAGGTCCCGCGCGAAAGTCTACTCGTTTACAGTATATGGGTGGTTTCATCTAACTCGTGGCACAAATTTGGGATCGATTTTTTAATTCTGACGAAAAAAGTATATGTTTTGGGGCAAACCCTTCTGTGACAGGGAGTGCAAACCGCAAGTTCGGGCGATTTTTTCGTTCTCGAGTTACTGGACATTTTAAGCAGCCGAGAGGCAAACTGACCTTTCTCTCGCCTGTCGGAGGTGTCATGTTTCACTCCTTTCAACTCTTTTCCTTTTTTGGTAGTTCAATGAAACTGTTTTCAGTCACTCTCAGAATAGCGATTATTTATGGTAAATAATTTAATGCGATTATTTATCTTCACTTTTGTTTTAAATAATGTCAAAATGTGTCCCTTTGATAATATTCGTCAAAGTTTGACCAGCTCTTCCGTGTGACCTATTTGAGATATCGTAACATATTTAGTATTTTCAAAAAGCTGAGAGTACACTCTTTCTATTGATAACAAGCCTAACGTTGTCTGATAAAGAGAAAGGGCAGTGTATTCTCGTAAAACAAGGACTATTTTGAAATATTTGGTTTTAAATTGGAGGTCAATTTTCTAAAAAAAACACCTTTTATTTGATTGATTTTTTTTCTAGCTAGCTATTGCAGTGCTTTATAAGGTAATATAATTTAAAAAATGTATTATTGTGTTTGTATGACAGCTATAAAAGCTTGAAATCTGATTTTGTTTGACTGTTTTGTCAGTAAATCAACTTACTCGCACAAAATACACTTGATTCAAAATTTGCGTTTCTTATTTTTTTAATAGATACCTGTGAACACACTTATTCTCTGATAAATAATTTTGACGCTGATTATTTATATGAAATATGTTTTGGGACATTTGCCAGTATGACGTTTTTGGACGATATTTGCCAAAGTTTACCAGCTCTTCCGTGTAACATATATGAGTGCATGTCTTAACATATTCAGTTATTTTCAGAAAGCTTAGAGCTGTACTCCTTCTAATGATAACAAATTTGATGCTGGTGTGTAAAGGAGAAAAAGGCAGTATTATCTTCGTAAAGCAAGGACTATTTCAGAAATTTTGCGAGTTGGAGGTCGATTTTCTAAGAAGCCTACCTTTTATTTGGCTAAAGGTTTTTCTCTAGCTACCTATTGCAGTACTTTATAAAGTAAAATAAACAGAAAATGTAATATTTTGTTTCAAAGGCGGCTATAAGAGTTCACATTTTGATTGTTGTTCACTTGTCGCCCAGTAATACAAGTGACTCACAAAACTACACTTACTCATAATTAACTCCTCTGTAATGTTTAGTAGCTCCCTGTGAATTCCTTTAATAAAAGAAGATGCAAACGGCGAGTTATGCTAATTAAGCGTTTAGGTCATAATATCTTGAATGTTTCTTGTTTTTTTTAAATTGTCGATCCGCCTCTCTCTAACAATATTTGTCGAAGTTCAGCACGCTGTGCTGTGTGACCTAATCGAATATATTTTTATGATCGTTAAATGACCGTTAAGCTTCAATTAAGCTCTTGCTTTTGACTATAGTTTGAATTTTTATAGCTACACAAATAACGCGGAACATTTTCATGAAAAACGAATATTCACGAATAAACAAAGTTTGAAGTTGATTTTCTAAAAAAATATAAATTATATCTTATTTTTTTTCACAGTTAGGTAATATAGTAGTAGGTCAGGAACTACCAACAGAAATTGTAATATATTGTTTGTATGGCCGCTATTAGGGCTCGAATCGCGTGCTATGAGAGTTGTGAACGGGACTTCGCACAGGCGCTCAGCTGAGCAGACTTTTGACCTATGTAAGGTTTCCTATTTAATGATAGGACTTACCTCAATATCTGAGCCTAAAAACCAGCGAAGGAACAATATTTGTTTTAACGATATGTATTTACTTGGCACTGGGGTGATTTGCAAGGTGTTTGAGCTTCGCCCTAAGTATTGACGGAGAAGATACGTAACATCTTGACTCCCGGACAAACTTAAGTCAAGAGGAAAAAGTCTAAGTAACCCGGCATGAATCACTGAAAATAGAGATTACACCTAATCACATGACTAACACAATTGAAGCCTTCGACTCTACGAAATGCTCGTTATTTTACGAAAGAGTGCGTTTTTGCACAAAATAACTCGTACTTTTTAAGCGTCAGATACTAAATCGTACATATGTACGTATATGTACTAAATATCAGTTTGACATAGGAAAATATCACAAATACATTTCAAGATCGGTATTTCGATCTCAAAGCCAGAAAGAAAAAGGTCCCAGAGGGATTTTCTGACAACCTGCATCCCCCGAATCGGGAGAAAGTAAGCGCTGTGCCCGCGCTTGTTGATACGGAATTCTTAACTTTTTAAGTACACTACTCAGACTTTTATTAATGATTATGGTTGAATATTGAGGTAACTGCTAACGACAAATATAAAACCTTACATAGGCCAAAATTCTGCTCAACAGAGCGCCTGATGCGAAGTTCGTTTAAAACGCGCATAGAACGAGATTCGAGTCCTAATAGCGGCTATAAAAACAATATATTACAATTTCTGTCGGTAGTACCTGATCGACTACTATATTACCAGACTGTGAATAAAAATAAAAATAAATAAAAGGTGGATTTTTTTAATCGATTTTAAACTTGCTAGTTTTTCAAAATATTTGTTTCTTAGGAACATGTTGCGCATTATACCGGGTGTTTTCTTTTTTATTCTTTCAAATTTGTTTTAAAAAACAAAGCTTGAAAGTTTAACTTATGCGACTTGTGGAGGTGAGTTATATGACTAGGTGGACGTTTTGTGGGTGAATAATGTTAGCCATAAGTCGGCTAATTAATTGAAGATTCACTGATCAACTTTTTAATTAGTGAAAATAGACATATGAGTCTCAATTGGAAACATGCGGAGCCTCGTCCAAAACCCCTAAATCAGTAATATTTAGAAAGACTTTGAGCGCGTGAGAAGCGCAGTAGTGCGCTGAAGTTACTACTCGTTACTACATGCTCGAAGTTACTAACTGCTCAGGTAGAAGGCTGGGGCTAGAAGAGAGGAAAAATTGGGCGGGCGCCTTACCGAAACCACTAGCCTTGTACCTGCTCCACGAGTGGTAACTCTAGTGCACTACTGCGCTTCTCCCACGCTGAAAGCCTTTCTAAAAATGACTGATTTAGGGGAGGTGGACGACGCTCAGCAAGTTTCTAATAGGAATAATATCTCTATTTTCACTAATTAAAAAGTTTTTAGTGAATATTAATATTTTATCTGACTTATCGCAAAGAATATTCACCCACATAATGTCCCCCTGGTCGTATAACTCAGTCACACAAATCGCATAAGTGTAGCTTTCATGGATGCTTTTAAAACAAATCTGCAAGAATAAAAAAACACACCCTGTATATTAAGCGCAAAATATCCAAACTATACTATAAACAAAGAGCTCAATGGGAGCTTTACGGTGATGTAAAGATCATAATAATATATTAATTAGGTCACACAGCACAGCTTGCTGAACTTCGTCAAATATCGGCGCAGAGAGGCGGTTTGACAAATAAACAAAAAATCATTAAGAATGTTATGACCTAGACGCTTAATTAGCATAAAAATGCCTATGTCTAGAATGTTTCCAAAAAGATTTATTTGGAAACATTCTAGACATTCTCCCTCCTCCTCCCCTCATTGAAGAATGAGGGGAGGAGGAGAGGAGAGAGGAGGGGTCACGTGTCCTAAGGGGTCACGTGACCCCCCTCCCCCCCCGAAGTCACGTGACCCCAAGGAGGGGGGGGGGCTCGCGCGGTGCATTATGGGATATTTCCCGTAATGCACCGCGCGGTTACGCCGACGGCGACGGCGACGGCGACGGTGACGGTGACGGCGACGGTGACGCCGACGCCGCTCAAGCCGGAAACGGGCGCCTAAGAGCTGCGCTCTAAAAGATTTATTGATGTAGCGTAAAAAAGTAAGGAAAAGGGATGGAGTGAAATATGGCACCTCCGATAAGCTGGAAAAAACGTCAGTTTCCACCTTGGCAGCTTCAACGGTCCATAACTTGACAACGAAAAATCCGACGAACTTTGACAACAATTAGAAATTCGACCCGAAATTCGTGCCTAAGTTGGGATGAAATCACCCATATAAAAAAAAATTACTCTGTGGAGAGCTGAATGAGCGAAGGCGTAGATTTACTGTGACTCACTCCAATTGGTTTATACGAAGCACAAGACAATTAGCGCCAACAAGGAATCTCCGGTTCCTAATGTATGTTTCCTTCTAACAACTAAAAGGCGGTACTCAAAACTACTGTGGGGTTGAATTATATTCAACCAGAGGACCTGAAGTAGGGTGTAGTGCCGATGTCGTGTTTACCCTGTGTCGTGAAATGTACGCTCATTGCACTAAAGCACGAAATGCAGTAATCCTGATTGTATTAGAGGTTGTCGTTTACAAACCATGTGACACTATGTTTACAAAATAATGACTAGTGTCATTAGTGTCTAATGATACTAGCGCCTAGTGTGCCTCCTGTCGGTTGCGACATGGATGGCACGCCGGCTTCAGTTATACAACGCCAATTATACTCCAGAAATATTCACCCAAATTTACCTTGATGTGTCTACCTCAAGATGGATATCTAAAAGCTTACTGGCACAAAAAACAATGCTCTCTGCTAAGTATAGATGCGCGCTGCTGTCTTGACAGTGGAAGAAGAAACGCCTGCTTTACTTGAGAACAAACCTGTCTACTCTGGCAAAATTTTTCAAACATCTTCTTTAACTGTGTTCAGCCAAAATGGGAGAAAGAAAAAGCAGGCTAAAATCACTGGTTCGTAAGACTAGACGCGTTTTAGTTGCAGTAGCCACACCAATTCGGGCGTCTATCTAAATTAATCACACCGCCACCTTGCGGTTCACCACTCGATCACAAGCCTGAGTGATTGGCTTTTGTGACACGTCATTCGAGTCTTGCCTTTATTTTGCCAGGCATTCTATGTGAGCTGATACAATATTAAATAGCCTTAAGATGAGAAGCAATAAAACGGTGATGTCGATACCAGAAAAAGGAAAACCTATAAATATTTTAATTGAAAAATTCTAGAGTTTAACGGAGGTTTTTTGAGCGCGGCTCAAAATGATGTGCTTTGTTAGTCATTTAGAAGGCAAGAGTGCTCCGCCACAAGTGCCGCGCGTCCGCATTCAGTGCCTCCACTGTGGAAAAAGCGAAAATAGATCCGTCGCTCAGTGTCGTCCGGTTCACGACAGTCGGTTTATTGTGCCCAGATCTGAAAGTGTTTTCTAATAGTCGATAAGCCACGTCTGCAGGTCAAGTGTCGAAGATGAGGCGAAAGCGTCGATCGCCTGCAAGCGACTGCAAGCTTGGCTCAGCCTTTCGCTTTCTATAGGCGCCTTGCGTTGGCCGGGGGGAAGCAGCAAAAAGTACTTATTAGGACGTGTTTTCGGTGTTACAAGCTTCAGCGTCTCAAACTGCCAGATATGGAGAGTGCGTCCTTGCTCAGATACGAAACGCAGAGATCACAAGAAAACTACAAAGAAACAACAACAATTTGAAGGCCATTGAAGCACAGGTTAAATCTATAGTCACTGAAGTCCAGGCTAGGAGGCTAAGAGCGTTAGTCAAGAGATGCCGTTGCACGCATTCCAGTGTAAAAAAATGTGTCGGGACGTTAGATGTTATAACGTCACCACCCAGAGATTAGAGACGCGTACCCTAGTGGTAGTGGAATGAATCTGCCACTTTCGATTGTCTTGTGGTCTTGAATCTAGCCAATTTCGGGCGTCGAAAGGTGTTTTTCCGTTTTTCAGCCACACACAAAAAACCAAAACTCAGCGAAGGTGCCATAAGTAGTGCGAGGCCCAATTAAATGAGCTTGTACTACCCAAATTGAGGGCGCCACTGTTTTGTTCAACGCTTCAGAGCAGGCGGCCTATTGCTACGCAGATGGGAACGCATGCGCATGATCAACCAATCTTCACAGCAGATGTACCAACGAGCTAGAGGGGCTTAGAGCAATAAACTGGTATCCCGTTCACCATGCAAAAGTAACCCCTCCCCCTCCCTCGGCTGCCACCATGTTGTTCAATTTTGACCACTAGACACGTGACCGTACCAAATCCTGAGGATTTTACTCAAAACAGAGCCGAGGTTTTTTTGGGTTTTTTTTGCGATCGTTCTAAAAAAACATAAAATATTTCTAAATACTGTTTGCTCCAAAGATAATTGTCTAGCTCTAACAAAAACCCAAGATAAAGCACCGCGGCTGAGTGTGGTGTGTTTTGACGGTGTCGTAAAAGCACATTTTGGACTTAAAACAAACGAAACGTAAGTTATCTCGGTGGCACTGTTATTAGGAACCAATAAGCAACTGTCTGTGCGCGCTACTTGTTAAAATCTAGACGTAAGACTATAAGGTCACGTGTCTAGTGGTCCAAAATGTACAACTTGGCGGAGGCCGGGAGGGGTTCACTTTCAGCTGCCAGTTTATCGCTCTAAGCCTCTCTTCCTCGTTGGGATGTCCGCTAGGAAATTGTAAACGCTCTTCATGTTTTGAGTTGCTCCTTCTGTTAATTGCAGGCTGCCTACATCAAACTGAGGAGCGACAAAACTCCCGGTAATCAAGCTGAAAAACGTAGACCCGTGGCAGCAAAGATACCTGTGTGGCATGACACGACAAAAAAAAAAAAAAAGAAAAGGCGGGAAATCTTTAGGTATCGATGAAACGTGGGTGATGGCAGGATACATTTTTCAAACCTGTGGTTGGACACAAATGTGACTTGGCCACGCTAGGCCCTTGTGCCTGATGGGACCAGGTCACTTTGGTCTAGAGTCCCTTTCGTTCATTGTTTACGACGCGAGTGATCGCTGCGACGGGACCTCGCAATTACACCACGCCTCAGAGGTGAATGAATAATTTTTTTAAAACGTCATTAGAGACAGCAGAATTTTTTTTTATTGAACTCGACAGTTTGGAAAAAAAAAAAAGAAGAAATCATTTGATGAAACTCGTGCAAGCGCATAAATCTTATTCAGCGTAAATGCTCCGAAGTTGAAGGTCTCAGCACTTTCATTTCGTTCTACAGAAACCAACGCAACAAACGCTGAGATAATCATGACCTTATGACGCAACATGAGTCCATAACCCCCCCCACACACACACACACGCGCACATACATACAAAAAAAAGAACGAGGGAAAATAAGCGACCGACTCTCTGCCAAGCGTCCGAGTTGAACGCTTCGATGGCGGTACGGCTACTGTAGTCTGAAGTCGATGTACAACAATTACGTACCAGACAGTGGTGAACATCGACACAACTTTGCGGTATAAATGCAATCTATAGTGAAGAGCCGTTGAATAAAGACTATATACGCGTCCAAAAATTTAACTAGTCCTTATTGATATTCTATGACTGTCATCTAAAACATTTCCGGAGAAAATTACGATGTTTTCAATTGTTCAGTTGAAATTTCCGCTTTAGTTCATACGCCAAGGCATCAATGTCCGAAAAAGTTGGGGATGAACGTCTCACAAAGCGATACCGCCATCAATGGAACTCATAAATGCATTCTCGTAAATAATCATGTCGAGCGAGTACTGCGCAATTTCGAGCTATTCTTCACGTCACTTCTATAAAGCGTATCACTATTATATTTTTATCACCACAAAAAGAAAAAAGAAACTTCTCATGACTATGGAAGCTTTTTTGTCTTCCAGATCCAATTTTCCCTTTTATTTGGAAACCGCAAACCAGCTGTGTTCTCCTTTATCGTCGTTTCGACAAAATGACGCTCGTGGAAGGCGATGGGCCCAAACAGACAGTCACACATTTATCCACGAAGGAACCCGAAGAAGATTCTGATGCGGGTCTCGTTTCTGGGATAGATTGACCGGCAGCTGCGCTGCCTCAACACTAAGTCAGGTCAAAGCAGTTATTTGTCTTCGTCCTTCTTCCAAATATTGTCTTGTCCCCTCCCGAACTTCTTCTTTCTTTATCCAACCTTACTTCATGCGGGCGATCTCATCAATTCTGCACAAAAAATACTTAAAAAAAGACTTTAACAAATTTATGTGACGCGGAACTAGAGCGCAGCTCTTGAGGAGAAGGAGGGGAGCCTACGGAGGGAGAATACTCCCCTTCTCCTTCTCTTACTTAATATCGAAAGAATAAAACACGGAGGACAAGCACAGGACAACCACGTTCTTTCATTTAGCAACGACATTTATTTTCGGCAAGGAAATTGCACCCTGAACGAGATCCCAACTAAGATACCAGTAAAAGTGAGCGAGTTGAACATGAATACTTAAAACAGGCCAAATAAAATATGGAGGACAAGCACAGGACAGTCACGTCCTTTAATTTAGCAACAACGTTTATTTTGGGCAGGAAAACTGCACCCTGAACGAGATCCCAACAAAGATAGGGTGATCAGGAGGAAGGAAGTACTGGGGGATGAAAAGGGGAAAGAAGAGCCCCGAGGTCCACCCCTCCTTTTGTCCTCGTTTCTCCCCTTTAAACTCCTGCCTCTTTCTCCTCCTGCTCTCCTCCTCCTCCCTCCTCCTCCTCCTCTCGTTCTCCCGCTAAATTTAGCAGGATAAGTTTTCCAGCTGAATTTAGCGTCGAAACTGACGTCACGTGACCCCAACACCAATTCAGTTTCCCCGTTAAACTAGCGGTGAAAATGACGTCACGTGACTGTCTGTCACGTCACCCACGAACAAATTCAGTTTCTTGGCTAGATTTAGCGGCAAAATTGACGTCACGTGACCTCAACACCAATTCAATTTCCCGCTAGATTTAGCGGGGCGGTTACGACGATGGCGACACCGCGAAGCTCGGAAACGGACGCCTAAGAGCTGCGCTTTAAAAACACTGGTTACGACGACCAGATTGCTTTGGTGTTCATCATAGTCATAAGAATCGCATTTGATTTGTGTGCATGATTTTCTAGTGAAACTTAGACTCCAAAAAAGAAAGCGAATGATACTCAAAAGGAGGTTCAATGGCTTTACCAAAGGGAATGGTAGAAATTAAGGATCGATTATAGTCTAGGCCATTAAAATGTGACTGTTTACGTAGCGAACCAACGACGGCTTTGTAAATCCCGACGAAGCTGTTGTCATTTCGACGACAGCACACATTTAATAATTGGTTGAATTTCAAAGTGCCCGAGCAAACAACAGTTTTCTGGGACCTTTCAGTGTTCGAAATGAGACGTAATCTTAACATATAAACGGCCTCTATCTAGTTCACTAAAGCGAGAAACACCGAAAGTTGTAAGTAATACCTACCACAGTTCTGCCTGTCTTCAGTCTGACTTTGTGTAATATTTAAAAAATAAAAGACGTTTACAATCACCGGTAACGCCGAGTTAGAGCGCAGCTCGTGAGGAGGAGGAGGGGATCGTACAGAGAGGAGGCTATGCCCCTCCTCCTTTCCTCACATTTAGGGGACATTTTTTCACTAAATTTAGCGTTGAAATTTTTCCGCTATATTTAGCGAGGAACTTTTTCCGCTAAAGTTAGCAGTGAATTTCTTTTCCGCTTAATTTAGCAGGGAATTTTTCTGCAAAATTTAGCGAAGAAATTTTCCCCGCTACATATAGCCGGGAAATTGTTTCGCTAAATGTAGTGGGGAAATTTTTCGGTAAATTTAGCGGGGAAGTTTTTGCACCGCTAATAATATTTAGTGAAGAAATTTACCCATAATGCACCACGTGGTTACGCCGACGCCGACGGCGGCGACGCCGCCTCAAGCCGGAAACGGGCGCCTAAGAGCTGCGCTCTAAAAGAATGCGGACAAGTGGTCTTAGGTTCAACCTGCATATCAATAGTATATGTTAATTCGCTTTTCATAATGTGATTTTAATAAAATAAAACTTAGGCTAGCATTCCTTTCATCAGGCAGTACCGCCCCTAAAGCCCTTGTCAGACCGAAATTTGAATACCCTAGTGCAGTATATGATCATCGTGCCAAAGTTGATTGTTCAAATAGTGATCGTGGTCAAACGCCGAGCCTACGATTTCTTCGTGACAGATAGAAAAACATGAATTCTTCCACTCATCTGATTTTATTGTCGAATGTTATTTTTTTCTCCACCAGGCGTAAGTTATTGATGCCCAGGCTCTTCTATTGTCTTGAGAACAAGGAACAGAATATATATTCTTCCTTCAGGCACTGTAGCGTGATAAACAACTCGCCCCACATTAAAACCTGTATATTGGTTCCCAATTTGTTCTTCTACCCAGAAGAAAGTGAATAGTGGAAACCGTTTAGAGTATTAGATGGTAGAATGTAGAGTTACTGAGAAATATGACTTGTAACCGCATTTTGTTTGTTCGTGCAATTGTGCGGAGCCTTCGTGTTCAGTGCATGTCTTATTTTATTAAAAAAATATAATTATGTTCTATAATTAGTTTTACATGAAGTCCAGACGCAGCGGACGCTACGACTTGATGGGACCAATCAAACAACGTAAAAAGCGCTAGTCACTGGGCCTTCCCTGTTCACAATTGATTCAGCGATGACAGCACTTCCAGACACTTGACAATCAACATGACGTTGCACTTTTGACGCTCTTTGATTGTTCGCATCGGTTTGGAGAATTGGCTGCACCTTGACTTAAAGTAGAACGAAGGGCAGTGACAGATTTAAAGGCGTCAGAGCGATATCCAGGGATTTTGCTGTTGTTATTTTTTATTTAGAGGTCTCTATTCATGGCGCATTGTTTAAAAATTCTTACTTAGTGGCAATCTGCGAGAGGATCAACACGGTAGTGGGGCTTAGAGCGATAAGCTGGTATCCCGTTCACCAGGCAAAAGTGACCCCAACTTGGCTGCCGCCATGTTGTACAATTTTGATCACTAGACACGTGATCGTATCAAATCATGAGACTTTGACGCAAAACTGAGCCGAGATTTGTATCGTGACCGATGTAAAAAAGATGATAAACTATATTTTCAATCCTTTTATTCCCAGAGATCAGTGCCTAGCTCCGATAAAAACCCCAACTATAGCAGAGGCTTTGCGAAGCTGCCCAAGCTTTTGGCGTAAAAGCACATTTCTTTTACTTAAAACATACGATACATAACTTATCTTGTCGGTACAGTTATTAAAGATCAGTAATTAACTTATTTGTGTGCGGTAGTTCGTTAAAATCTAGACGTAAAACAATAAGATCACCTGTCTAGTGGTCCAAGAAGTGCAACATGGCGGCGAACAATTGGGGGTCGCTTTCTGCTGCCAGTTTGTCGCTCTAAGGCCCTCCACCTCGTTCGAGAAAATGGACGTTTTGTACTTTAGTTTGTTTTATCGCGATGTTAATATGTTCAGTGGGTTACTTATAGGTCTAGACTGTTCATGTTCATTCACGAAATTTGAAGACATCTGTATGTGTGCTCTTAGCCGCTGCTCGCCATGAAATGTTTCGTTATTTTATTAATCAGTGTCTTTCACAGCTCATGCCTGCGTTAGCCTAGGTGTCCGATATTGCTACTAGCAAATAACGATATTCATTAGAATCAGAGTAGCATTCCAGAAAAGGTGCAAGAAATGCGCGTCTTTAAAAATGCGCATGTGCTATAAGGCTGCTCTGGAGGACGACGATAAACAAATAACAGGCGCGTCTTCATTAAAGAGCCGTCTAACATCACAAAATTCACACATCAGATCATAGCTGCGAAAAAACACATTTGATCGAATCATTAAAGAATGTGTCCGAAGTGATTTCTCAAGCTTTTAAATATAAATTGTGTAAATTGTTCAATACTTACCGAAAAAAAGAAAGTCACATTTGTCATGTTTATTCAATGTTTTTAACAACCATATTTACAACCGTTATAATCGGGGTTGAAGAAAAGAAAAGACAGCTGCAGTGCAGAGCTTAACTAGTCCTCAGACCCAGACACTGATCAGCTGCAAGCGTGCATGGGTAACAGGACAAAATGTTCCATCAGACACCAAAGTAAAACGCACAAGTTTTCATCTTTTAATTGAGACTGAACAGACCCTTCAGAAACACATTACCATGTGACCTCGCTAAAATAAGGCATCGAAATTTCCAAAAAGTAAACGATGCAGCAAGAGCAGCGGAAGCCCTAGACACCTTGCTGAACGTTTTGTTCTCCGTAACAAAAATTAAGAGAAACCAACCCCTACAACCACACCATTACACAAAACTTTGTCTCCGCCTTTAGCTCCCCCAGTTACTGGCGATTACACACCCTGTTCAAAAAAGCAGAACACTGTAACGGGCTGTGGTCAACGTAATTTTTGTTTCTTGTGCCGACGTTAGCAACGACGCCAGTAAACCATACTTTCCTCCTCATAAAGCACGGCACTAAACATTTCCCGAGAACACAGCGAGGCCTTCCGCCGCGACGAACAAAGGACCCACGGCCTGCGCGCAGGTAAGCCGACGAACCGAATTCCACGTTCCCCGCGGAAGACAAATGAGGCGAACGCCTCGCCCGACGCGACCGCGTCCACCGCAGGCTACAATCGTGGTCAGCCCGACCGCTGGACAGATTACAGCCGCACAGGAAGCTGGACACCGGTCGAAGCCGAAGTCAGAGCCGGGATAAGGCGCAGGAGGAGGAAGAACAAAAGAACGAATCCACAACGAATCCAAAGCCGAGACGAGACCGTCTCCACTGAGCGCGCGCGGCCCTGGGCATTCCTGGTATCCTTGGAGGCTGCAGTCGTTGCTATTGTTGTGCGTTATTTTCTTTTTTGTTTGTGCGTGGGAGGTTGTTTGGGGGAGTGGGATAGTGGAAGGGTACAATTCATTCCATGGAGCGTAATTAGATGTTCGCCGAGGTGAAAACAATGTCCCTTTCTTTTTTCTATGTGAAGGAATAGGGTGTTTTTTTTTACCGGGAATCGCGAAGTAGGCCTGAGCGAAAAATGCCGGTAGAACACACCATACTTTCTGCAGGCTTTGCGGAAAGTGCCGCCGGTCTCAGGGTGAACTTCGGGGGAAAACATGATTGTATATCATTCTTTTTTAAATTATATTTAATATCATTGTTCGGTGTGAAACCACAGGTGTGTAAGGCTAAGTCGGACAAAGTAATTCTCGTTTCGTTCACTTTTATATTGGACTTGAAGGCGTAAAAATAAAATAATATGTCCGCTCGAGCTCTGGCAAGCCGGCACAGTCACCGAAAACTTAAAAAACGCAGGGCGCTCCTTAACATGGTCACGCTTCTCGCTTTTCGATTGGTTATTTGACCTTCCTTTCGGCCAATACCGCAATCTGATTGGCTGCTGACCTATAATATCGGCCAATGCCACAACCGGATTGGCTGCTGAGCTGTAATATCGGCCAAAGCCACAATCTGATTGGCTGCTGAGCTATAATAATAGCCAATGACGC
Source organism: Ixodes ricinus (assembly GCA_037355805.1). Classification (NCBI taxonomy): domain Eukaryota; kingdom Metazoa; phylum Arthropoda; class Arachnida; order Ixodida; family Ixodidae; genus Ixodes; species Ixodes ricinus. The sequence continues at coordinate 17,405 of JAZHYW010011737.1, forward strand.
AATCTGATTGGCTGCTGATCTATAAGATCGGCCAATGCCATAATCTGATTGGCTGCTGAGTGAAAATGTCGGCCAAGGCTGCAATCTGATTGGCTGCTGAGCTATACAATCGGCCAATGCCAAGATCGGATTGGCTGCTGAGCTATAATATCGGTTAAAGCCACAATCTGATTGGCTGCTGAGCTATAATGTTGGCCAATGCCGCAATCTGATTGGCTTCTGCATTTTATTATCGGCCAACGCTGCAATCTGAAGGGCTGCTGAGCTGTAATATCGGTTAATGCCACCATCTGATTGGCTGCTGAGCTATAATATCGGCCAATGTCGCCATCTGATAGGCTGCTCATGATAATATTGGCCAATGCCGCAATCTGATTGACTGCCGCGATATAGTATCGCCCATTGCCACAATCTGATTGGCTGCTGAGATTATAATGTCGGACAATGCCGGAATCTGATTGGCTGCTGCATGATAATATCGGCCAAGGCCTCAATCTGATTGGCTGCTGAGCAGACTCACCGCACCCTGCGTTCCTTAAGCTGAACTGACTACAGTGTATTTAGAAACAAAAAAATTGGCAGCGACCTTCACAAGCAAAGCCCTATAATGCATGAAATGCAGTATTGAAAAAGTGATCATTTTGATGAGTATAGAAACTATATACAGACTTGTATAGGATAGGTGACGTGGCATGTATATAAAATTCATCGCCGATTTCAATTTAGCTCACCCATCGAAATTTACCCACTCCGTATCACAAAAGTACATAAACTTCCTAGATGTAGCTGTAGAAATCGATAATAACAAATTAAGTACGAAGCTTTACAGAAAACCTACCAATAGACAACACTACCTCCATTTCAACAGCTGCCATCCTCTACACTGTAAGACTAGTCTGCCCTACTCCCAGGCGCACAGATTTAAGCGCATATGCTCAGACAACAACGACTTTGAACAAAACGCTCAGGAACTGAAACGCGTACTAACCCAGCAGAGGTATCCAACAAACGTAATCGATGACGCTATAAGCAAGGCAAGAAACCTCGACCGCTCAGAAATCATTCGCAACCGAGTAGAGCGTCCTCAAGGAAGCAGACAGTCTAACCTAATTTTAACGTACACAGGCAATCTTCCAAACATCGACAACACACTGCGCAAAAATTACGATCTTCCGTCACAGAGCGAACGCCTGAAAGAAATTTTTCCCGCCGCTCCTCGGGTCGTTTATTGACGCGGCAGGAATCTCGGGGACGTCTTAGTATAATCAAAAACTACCACTCCCGCAAGCCTAGGTTGCCGACCATGCTGAAAGCCCAGGTGTAAAGTATGCAAGCACATGTCAGAACAAGGAACGTCACCAGCACAAATACAGAGTTCACGTGGAACATAAGGGGTAGCTACGATTGCGGCACGTCAAACGTGATTTATCTCATGCACTGCAATGTCTGTAACAAACAGTACATCGGACAGACTAATCTGGCTTTCAGGCTACGCGTTCATATACACAAATGTCACGCACAAACACTCCCCGACCTTCCGCTCTCAAAGCGCCCGTCTCTTCCTAATCACTCAATCAAGCACATTTCTGTCGTAATTTTGGAATCAGGCTTCAGCACAAAAATTGAAAGAGAGCAAAAAGAATCTTATTTTATTTATAAGTTTAATACCTTCAACAAGGGCATTAATGAAAGTCCGGGAAGGCTGTTTAGTTTGCAGCTGGCTCGTTGGAGAGCTGATCCTCTCCGTCCTTGAGCTTCTCGAGATGCACAGGCTGAAAACACTAGGAGATCTTCAAATTTAACAATCGATATTTAAACCGCATCCTAATACGTTTAAGTACGAAGAGAACCTCCAAAACGAATAAATGCGGCTCAAGCGGTTAATCTCAGGCAGGCATAGACTGTTACATCCTACCATTCCTTATTCAGGGAAAAATCCCCTAAAGTTTTAATCCACCTCAAACTTCGATCTTCTAGCACAAAGGAATGCCTCGGGATTTTGTTACGTCGGAGGTCCCATATGACCCATATCTGCTTTGAAGGCGAGCCACCCCTTCCCAACCAAAAACTTTCGGATTCACGCATTTTTTTGTGCGTGCGTGCGTGCGTGCGTGCGTGCGTGCGTGCGTGCGTGCGCGCGCGCGCGTGCGTGTGTGTGTGTGTGTGCGTGTGCGTGTGCGTGTGCGTGTGTGCGTGTGCGTGTGCGTGTGTGTGTGTGTGTGTGTGTGTGTGTGTGTGTGTGTGTGTGTGTGTGTGTGTGTGTGTGTGTGTGTGTGTGCGTGCGAGTGTAAATAATCTTTTCGCCAACCGTTTTGTTTTTGGCGGGTGTGGATAATCCTCTTTGTTAACCGTTTTTTTACCATTTGCAAGTTTTAACTTTTTCTTTGTTTTCTCTTTGTTTCCTTCTGTGTGAACTATTTGATTTGACAACGTTATTTTCATTTTCCTATTGCTTTTTACCCTCTTTAATTTCTTCTTAGGGGTATATAAACATTCACGGGCTGTACACTCGTTACCTGATGAAGAGCGGTCCCCGCTCGAAACGTCGTAATAAACTTCGTATTAGTAACTCCGACAGTACGCAACTTTGACTTATTACCTTTTCCCGGTCCATTGTTTTTATATTTACCTTACTTCACCTATAAATATATATATATATATATATTGGGTGTTTCACAATATGTGGACAAATTCGGTATTGCGAGAACCACCCGTCGCAAAAAAAGACGTGTCGTTTTGGTCCTGAACCAGGGCCTATTTAGCGAAATTCATAAAGTCCGAGATAATTAAATTGTTAATTATTTCTGCGTAATTAACTGTTTTAATATTGTGCTGAAGGGCTGGGTTTCAATTAGAAACTTGCTGAGCATCATCGAAAAACATAAAATCAATAAATTGCAGAGCAATAGAAGGCACGCAAGGCATTTTACGGCTTTCTGAAAAAACCACACAACTATGACGGGTTTTTAAGTTTCGGTTGGCAATCGGAGCGCTTCTCGGCCCCGACGGCACGGCGCCCCGAGGAGAAATAGTCCGACCAGCCTCTGCTTTGTTGCTCGAGGACCCTTAAACCCAATATTGAAAAAATTAATTAAGTAAAAATAGTTAACAACCTAATTATCCCAAACTTTAATATTATTCTTAAATCGGCCCCTTGGCCAGGACCAAAACGACACAAGCCTTTCTTGTTGCGACGCGTAGTTTCGCAATATCGAATTTGTTCACTTTTCGTGAAACACCCTGCATATATATATAGTGTGGTCCAAGTCACCAGGCGCGATCTAAAATGAACCGTAAAAATCGAAGCCTGCAGTTTGCAATCTAAGCTTTTCGTCAAAGGTGTCATTCACAGGTAGGTTTTCTTTCTTGAAAAATTACGAGGCGTAGCTCTCTTTCTGTAAAAAAATAAGGCCAAGAAATTTACCAGGGTCTACGGCGGGCAGCCAGCGTAGACGACAGGGGTCCAGTAGCGGGGTGTGTTTGGCGTTCGTATTGATAGATGGCGCCACCTCCTTATCGCAACGGCTCGCGACCACCCTGGTTTATTAAAATGAATATGATCTTTTTTGAAATGTACCTTCGGTTAAAAAATCAATGCGAACAATAAAAACAAAACTTGAAGTAAAAGAAAACGCATCTGCATAACAACGGCGCTTTTGCTGCCAACGGATTTCGTCTGCGTGCCGTCTGCTATCTTTCGCTGATCGGCTGCCCCTTCAGATAGTGCTCCCGAAGCCATCTATCAATACGAACGCCAAACACACCTCGCTACTGTACTTGGTCGTTTGGGTTGCCGCCCGTCGTAGACCCTGGAAAGTTTCTTGGCCCTGTCTTTTAGTAAAAGAGAACTACGCTTTGTAATTTAACAAGAAAAAACCGACCTGTGAATACACCTTTGACGAAAAGTTTAGATGGCTACGTGCAGGCGTCGATTTTTACGGTCTATTTTAGATCGAGTCTGATGACTTGAACCACCCTCTCTCTCTCTCTCTTTCTCTCTCTCTCTCTCTCTATATATATATATATATTATCTCTCCCCCCCCCCCCCCTTGTCAACCGTCCACTCCAGGCCGTCGCGCCACCCTTCTCTTAATGAAGTGTAACAACAACAACAATATATACAGGGTGTTTCATGAGGAGTGGACAAATACGATATTGCGGAAACTACGCATCGCACCAAAAAAAGGTTTGTGTCGTTTTGGTCCTAGGCCAGGGGCCTATATAGAATTAAATTGTTAATTATTTTTGCGTTTTTATTTTTAACTTTGAGTTTAGGCATAATTTCGTTTGGAAACTTGCTGAGCATCATCGAAAAACACTAAACAAAAAAATGCGATTACGATAGTAGGCACTATCGCAATATCACTATCGATGATATAACCATACTGCATGGCTAATAATACTTGCTGGAAAAAGATGTCTCTTCAGGGCTTGAGTAATATGCATAACGGTAAGATTTGAGGGTGTCAGAAAGTTTGTGTAAGTTATAAAAATAGTTAAGAATAAAATTAATTAAAACAACTTACATGAGGCTAATATGAAAAATAAGAGCAAAGTATCAAATGGCTGCATTTAACAGTTTCCCGAAAAACACCACTACTTCGCCGGGTTTTTAAGTTTCAGTTTACTAACGCAGCGCTTCTCAGCATCGACGGTACCGCGCCCCTTGGAGAAATAGTGCAACCAACATCTGCTTCGCTGTTCTCGCGCAACGCAGCAGAGGCAGGTTGCACTTTTTCTCCATGGGGCGCGGTGCCCTCGGTGCCGAGGAGCGCTCCGATTGCAAACTGAAACTCAAAAGCTCGTCGAAGTCGTTCAGTTTTTCAGAAAGCTGTAAAATCGCGATCTAATTTTATGAATGCAGTGTTTTTCGATGATGCTCAGCATGTTTCCAAATGAAACCATGCCTTAAACTCAATATTTGAAGAAAGAATTACGCGAAAATACTTAACAATTTAATTATACCAAAGTTTAGTAACTTTCCTAAATAGGCCCGACGCGAGCCTATTTTTGGTCCGATGCGTCGTTTTCAGAATATCGATTTTTCCTCCATTCGTGAAGAAACCCTATATCTATATATATATATTATTCGCAATTTTTTTAACTTGATTAGTTAAAACCGACATATGGTTCCTATCAGACAATCGCTAGAGAGTCATCGAGCACCAATAAATCAGGATAGTTCTCAGAAATACTTTAAGCGCGTGAGAATGGTAGTAATGTCACTAAAGTTACCACTCGTGGAGCAAGTACAAAGGCTGAAGCGCTTTCGTTAAGGCACTCGCGCGATTTTTCCGTCTTTTATGAGTGCCCCAGCCTTCTGCCCACTCCACGAGTGGTAACTTTAACGCACTACTCCGCTCCTCGCGCGCTAAAAATCTTTCTGAATATTTGATTTAGTGGTTTTCAATATGACGCCGAGCAAATTTCTAGCTGGAATCATACGTCTTTTTTCACTACTTAAAAAGTTAATTAGTGATTTTTGATTCCTTAGCGCACTAATTAGTAAGTAACGATCATTTTTTTGACGTCCTGCACCACGAGTAATGCGGTCCCGAGAAAATAATCTTCTCCCCTAGAATTCACTAATTTTAGAAATGTTTGTTACTCTTACGTGAAACACCCTGTATATATATATACACATAATTAAAGTAGAGGTCATGTTACGTGGGGTCATGCGACGTCCATGTTATCGCCAAATTAAAAAAGGAAAATCCTTTGGTTTAGAGTTCACGTGACGTCACTTTACATGACATCAATTTCCCGCGAAATATAACGGGGAAACTGAATTGGTGTATAGGCCATGTAACGCCATTGCTTCCGATAAATTTAGCGGGGAAACTGAATTGGTCTCTTTGTCACGTGACGTTCGTTCACGCGACATCAAATGCATGGACGGGCAGACGGACGGACAAAATTTGAGATTGGCGGGTAGCGTTAAAAAAAAATTCATGCTTTAAAATGTAAATAATTTGAGTCAGCAGCTCCGTCAGCTCCTTTGACAAGGCCAGCTAAGATTCCCCTTCGCGTTTCGTGAAACTCGACAGACTCGGGAACTAGAACTCGCATTGATTGATTGGCCGCATCCATAACGATGCCAACGGGCCATGGTGACTGGATGGTGGCAAGTTGACCGATCATGAACAGTGTTTGTATATCTTGGCGCGAATTTCTTTCTACTTGATAACGCCTGCCGTTGATGGTGCCGCTGGTTTTGTGTTTGTAGACGTTATATATATATATATATATATATATATATATATATTGTGTGTGTGTGTGTGTGTTTTTACTCGTTGGACGGTATATTGTTTACACAGAGTGACTATATCGCCTTGTATTAGCGTCAATGTCTTCAATTTTTTTTTTCTTTTCGTGCAATTATATTTACCAAGGAAACGCTTCGCACTCGAGATATGATAGCGCTGTGCTATTTTAAGTGACGTAAATAAAAAAGAAAGGTATACATGTGAGCGGTGGGATTTAGTTGACTTTGGTTGTTGTGGACAGTTAAAACAATTTGGACGAATTCATTAAGGTAACGCAGAGTCGAATGGTCGTTGTTAATTGCTTTCATCTTCGTGTATTTGTCTATAGCCAATGACTGGCTCACACTGCGATCACATTGGCGTTCGAAGCTCAACCTCGAAGCGGATTCATTCATTTTCATCATCAAGTGCGCGTGAAACTGGACTAGATCTTTAAGCAACCGCGTGCGCAACCGCTTGGCGATAGCAGTGCAACCGCCAGTGTGAATGGTGCATTAGAGTGCGCCGTAGGTGCTCCGCCTCCAACACCACCTTTCTTCAGTTTAGAGTACTTCGTAGCACGCGCGGCCGAGGCCCGGGTTAGGGAACTTCCAAGCGCTCTACGTGAAACTTCTACTGCACTCTTAGCCTATCATCAATTGTGAATCGCTTAAGCTTTGTAAATTAACATATTAGACTTCGCTCTAAAACGCTCCATCTATTACGTTTTAACACCATACTTATTTTGTTTCCCGGTGTCGTTTCTACAAAAATTGCAACGAACCCCCAAAACGCAATGCCGCCCCACAATGAAAGAAACTGGCTACGCTTCATTCACCCCTAAGTGGACATGTTGGAGGGTGAGTACATGTTTGTCACACTAGTCAACCGCCTTTCTTTCTTCACCTGACGGAACTTTCTGCGGCTGATCTTTTCGGAAATTCTGGGGTGACTCGGAAATTGTGGAAATGGGAGAAACGATAGACACATTTTCAAGAAGTCCGTCGAGCAACGTTGACCGTTGCCATTGTTCGGACACGAAGCGTTGCATAGGATCCGACTTCTCACCGAACGCGAACGAAGCAATCGTTGCCGATACGGGGGCTACGCAACCAATACGTGCTCAGAGTACGTGTGCCCTAACAACAACGGACTCGAATGACTGTCGCACCAACCGCTAAACCGCGCGCGGCATTTCTTTTTCTCCTTTTTTTGAAACGTGTCTATCGCTGCGATTTAAGGAGAAATCTCGGCAAATGACGAGGCGGAACATCTGTTTAGACCTCGACAAGCACACTGTGCTGTGGTAATTACCGCAGCACAGTGCGTTTGTCGAGGTTTCGAGGTCGAGCACGGTTTCACTTGGCTCCTTAAGGAGCCAAGTGAAACCTCGTGCTTTGTTAGTGCCACAGCGCAGGTTCTTTTGGAGGTGAAAACGTATTTTTGACCTTGTTATTCCTGAGCCTCCTCCGTGGATATCAGCAATCGGCTCTCCCAATTGCTTTGCGGGAGAGTGTAGTCTCTGCTAATGTGTTAGAGTGCGGTTGTATGAGCTTGAGCATGACCATGTAACGAAAGATTGACGTACGACTGGTAAAACGCGAGCACGCAGCTTTCACCACACTGCCGGCAGCGGGTGGAACGGAGCGCAGACCGAGGCAGCTGAAACGGCCGACGCCTCTCGTGGCAGATAGGGGCCGCACCAACAACGGCGAAGCGAGGAAAAAGACGATAGTCTTGGGCGCTGCTTCTCTAATAAGATGCAGTCTCCGGGGAAGATCCGGCCGGTAATTGCACGGTCATTAGGACGATCGTTGCTGCCATGCCTTCTGGCATTTTTGTCGACTTGGAAGCGCTGCGCTAGACTACGCCGCGCTCGCGCAACTTGGGCGAATTTATACGAAGATGCCCGGAAAACGTTTGCCCGTTAGTGTGGTCGTTAAGCCCTGCTAATGCCGACTTGCCTATTCCGTCTCTGTAGCCTCTCGCCTACGACTCTCTTTCTGTTGCCCCTTTCTTCCATTTTGTGGAGTCAGTTTCGGTTCTTTAACATTCCATTTCATGCTTATCTTTTGAATGTTTGTTTTAATAGTTTGAACTTTCCGGGGACTTATGATTTGAATTATTTTGAAAGGCTCAAGCATGAACCTACAGCAGAAGGGAAAATGAATGTGTCTTTGTCGGTCCTCTTTAAACTTGATATGGGTCAGTAATTAGGAAGTGTCCTCCTGTGTAATCTGCGGGGATGTTTTTATGCACTAAACAGTTTATATACAAAACATCAAGTAAGGACGCAAAAGTGCTTGAAAAATGCAGGCATGCGTTTTTTGAATTTGTTTCAACAAAATATGTGTCTGCTCACCCGTATGGAAATCCTATATCTCGGGCATATCTGGCCATATCAAACATTATGTGATTATATATGGCCTATATACAGCCTTATCTGGAGTATATACAGCCTTATCTGGCGTATATACAGTCTTATCTAGCGTATATAAAGCCTTATCTGGTGAATATACAGCGTTATCTGGAATATATACAGCCTTTTCTGGAATATATACAGCCTTATCTGAGGTATATACTTTGTTATCTGGCGTATATACAGCCTTGTATGGCGGCCGGTTTTCAGTATATAGAAAAGTTAAAAAACCAAGTTATAAAAAAGTGCTTTGTTAGCAAACTGTAAATGACTGATTGTTCGCGAGCTGAATATTAGGACAAACAATCCCAAACTTCAGTTTTAGCAAGCTTAAATTTGGGATTATTTTACTTTTCACGAGAATTTCATTGTAGCTTAATTATTTCGAAGTGTTAACATTAGAACCTTTGCCAAATCCCCCAAGCGCCCCAGCCCGTATTCGAGGAATCATGGGAACTGTCATATCGCCTGGATGAGCTGCAGACATCTCTTACATTATTATTATTCTTGTACAGCTTCAAAGACGCTGATATTAAGTTATAGAAACGCTAAAAATGCTAGAAACAGCCCTGCTGACTGCTAAATTGTGGTTTTGGTTGTCGTGATTTCTCGGCTTTTTAAGCAATTTCTGCTAAAACAACAATCACGACAATGATAATATTGTGAGACTTCTGCGCCTCCCCAGGTTGAAAGGTGGATCGCATGCACAGTATCATAAACGCTGGCATTGACGAGAAGTTTTAAAAGTGATATGACAGGTCCTTGGGCTCTTTACGACGCTTGTTCAGGGTGATACCGAATTACGCTCAAATCTGTGTAACCATGGAATAGGTCGAAATTGCCGATCACTAGGGAGCTGAAAGAACACCGTTACATGATTCCTCGAGTGCGGGCCGGGGCGCTTGGGGGATTTAGCAAATCGTCTATTGTAGACAATAAAAAGATATAAAGTGCTGATTTCAGGCTTGTGTGCTTCTTTTGATATGCCTGGCCACGATCTGGAATTTCCATACTTAGCCAGATCTGGGATTTCCATACCTGTCCAGGGATATCAGACTATATCTCGGCAGATATACCATATCAGGTTGTATGTGGCCAATTTTTGATATGTGCCATATCTGAAAACTTCAGATCTGGCCAGATATAATTTTTTTCATAAGGGCATATTTTTTTTATCGTGCCTCACTAAAGCGAGAGAAAGGAAAGAGCTCTCGCGGACCTGTCTACATTCCCTACCCCTAATCTTCGTCCTGCTGTGAATGATTAACCGCGCTGTAACGTTATCGTTGATTAGGAATTGTAGCTCAACGTTTACAAGTTGTTTCAACCAAGAAAGATTGATCCCTGGGAACTTCAGTAGTGATTAGGCTGTTGACCGTCTCCAGCTTTATTCATAAATAAGAACAAATATCCTTGCTGTTCTTAATGAAAAACACATCGGTTAATTGAGTTGTTATTTCCTTTCTGCTTGCCTATGAGTGACTTTATTTTTATCTGACGACTTAGTGTAACTTTGGGAAAACCGTAAACCAAGAACTTTAAATTGTTTTATACCACGCCCATTTATTGGTAGATATAAGTAATCGCATTTGATAAATGTCGCACTGATGGACATTTTGTTCTATTTTAACAAATATAAAAAAGCGGTCAGAAAAACTTTGTTTTCACTCTTAAAACGCATACACCATGGAGAACATAATATTCACTCTGAATATCAAGGAGATCAAATCTAAATATTAATCTGAATTTTTATTTAGTATCGAGTAAATTTTGTGATTGAGGCGGTAGTAATTTCTACTAATATTGACGCGTTCTATTTATTTACTCATTAAATTGATCAATGTATGCCTTTAAAGCACTAACGCGAGTCGCGTTGCCCAATTGCGCAATACTGCAAGCTGACTGGTTGTGGAGCGGTAATGAGATGCACATGGAGGGTTCCATTCTGTGTTTCATTACGTTGTCGGCGACTACACAATTTAAAAACATGCCGAAGCGTGCCGCGCCGAAACCACAGACAATTAAGCTAATGCTATATGTTCAGGATATGGACACGACGCGCCCAATTTTCGTAAGGGCGAAAACCTAAACGCATCAAGCGGAACGAGTTTGTTCAGACCACGATTGATCGTAGCCTGAACGAAATCGTACCGCTTTTCGCGCTTACGTTTTCAGCTGTTATAAAAAACGGCGCGTGGCGTTCGTAGTGTGAACATAGCGTTAGGGCTATAAAAATAAAGTGTAGTTATACAAAAAAGAAATGCGATTTGCTTTTTTGGGATTTTGTTCTTCTACAAAGTCGCAAATGTATCCTAATAAGATCGACATCACTGTTACACCGTATGTCAACTGAAGCTTTTGAGGCACTTTAGATGGCCCATAAAATAGGTTTCTCAACATATCGCGCTGCAATTTATTACAGAGAACCGATCAGATTGCGGTAGTTTACGGGGGAAAAAAGATTTAGATTGAATTGTTTAAAAAAATGAAAAAGCTTTCTTTTTAGAGAAAAGAAACCCTGCACCGACGTCAGGCATTATTGCAGAGTGTAAGTTGCATACGAACATATTTTAGAACACAAGTGGTACACATACACACAAAATCACTTTCCTATGGAGAAAATATAAAATGCATTAATTGAAATAAAACATACTGTCAATAAAAACATTATTTATTTGAAGAATTAAAAACACAAATTTACCGCAATCACATATTTCGGCAACCCATCCTATTCTTCGATTTTTTTCGGAAAGAAAGAAAAAGCAACGGTGTCGGTGCGGAAAATGTATGGCCTGATTTTCTTGGAGTGACCTGCTCTTTCGAGCACATAAAATGGTTCATGTAAGAAGGTATCTCTTTTAGTTAATAGTCTATTGTTGTAAATATCATCTAAAATTTTCAACCTAAACAACTTTGCACGCTCACTGAGTTTCTACCAATGTACGGCTTCTTTCATGTTAGTGACGCTCGCTCCATGTTCGTAATTGTTTAATACAAATCTAGCGCAATATTTTTGTACCTTTTCAAGTTTGTCTATTAAATAAATTTGGCGGGGATCCCAGAAAACTGAGGCGTATTCGATACATGAACGGATATATGTAAATTATAAAGTTTCTCTAATTTGCCTCGCGGCCTGCCGAAACTTTTTCCGTACAAAATTAAGCATGCGTCTAGCCTTTGGGCTATCATTCCAACGTGTCCCGTCCGCGTTAAAAACTAGATAACATGACACCTAACTTTTTTTTTAATTCGAACTAGGTTTTGTTATTTAATTACTTATCATGTAGACGGAAGTAATGGAATTTTTTGTCTTAGTAAATTTAACATGCACGCAGTTTTAATATTCAGTTTCATTTTCCAATCTTTACGTCATACAGAAATCTTTTTTCTAGATCACTCTGTAAAGTATTCATAACGTTCAAATCATTAATTAACCTATAAATAAAACAATCATCAGCAAATAATCGAATATATGATTGTAGCTCATAAATAAATAATGTCATTTATATAGATCAGGAAGAGCAGAGGACTCAGTACCGAGCCCTGGGGGACACCAGACTCGACTTTTACACACTCAGATTTTGCCCCACCGAGCGCGACATATTGCCCTCGTTCACTTAGGTAACCTTTGATCCATGCCAGTACGTTGCTAACCAGTGACTGTAAGTTAAGTTTATGAAATAACAGATCATGATCTAGAAGAGGGGTGGCCAGGCTGACCCGGCCTAAGAGTTGCAAGCAAAACCACGAAACTTTCAAGAGCAGCGGGAAAGGGGGGAGGGGGAGTTTTGTTTATCGCAACAAACGAAACTAGAACTACTTCAAGTCTATCCGAGTCAAAAGCAGTCCAACTGTACGTAAGGTAGCAGTATCACAAGACGTCTACACCGCGACGTACCTTTCGATTTAAAACGCGTTTCATTTCACTTTTGAGGGAAGTGCTCGTGTGAGCGGGAGGGACGCGATGGAGTGTGTGTGTGTGACGGGGGGGGGGAGGTGAGGGAAGGAGGGAGGTAGCCGCGAGCCGCACTTTCCCACGCTTAGAGCCGCAGCTTTGCCACGCCTGATCTAGTAGGTCAAATGCCTTTCTGAAATCTAAAAATATACAATCCACTTCGTCTCTAGCGTCAATGGCTCCAGCAAGAAAAGGAAAGACATCAACAAGTATCGTGCTACAGGATGCTCCATCACGAAATCTGTGTTGATCTCGAATAAGAAACCTTTCGAAGTTTAAGTGGCGCCTATATTTTCCAGTTTCTGGGAAATCTTGGCGCCACATCGCAGACAATGTACGTGGAGGGAGAAGTACTGCCGACAGGTGGCGTACTTCAGGGGGTAAAAATGGGAGTAGAACGCGGCAAATCCTGGGCCCTGACATCGGCGTTCCCGTGAGAAAGAAGGAGAAAGCAAGCGACAGAAGAGCGGAGAAACAAAGCAATGAAAGGTTAGGCGTGTTTGTTTTGCCGCGACTAGCTGAGGCTGCTCAAGCGCGATTCCTGTGTGTTCTTGCAAACTGAGCTTGAAAAGAACAACACACAGACCTTACAGGTGATGCTTTGCTGCCTCTTTGTGCATATTAATGCGTCGCCAGCGATGTGGGCCCATCGGGACTGCCAACTGGGACGGCCGAAGTCCGCGTCTACGCCCTGCAGTTCTCAAGCGGCCGCTATGCATGGGACCTTTCTCGCAAGATGATTATTCTAACCCTGTAGCGAACGCCGCGTTGAGAGAGTGTCGGTGGATTTCGGTTCTTTTACAGGATCGTCTGCTATCATAACTCGAATCGAACGGCACTCCCTCATCGCGGCGGAGGCCATCTGACGGCAGCACTTGTCACTACGCAAGCATCGTCTGTAAAGTGTCTGCGTTAATTGCTCAAAAATATTATGTTCTTTCTTTTTTTATTTAACTAGGTGAGGTCGTTGTTTCTTTCACTGTAAACTTTTATTACCTAATTTAAAAGGTTACAAAGCACAAACAAAACGAGGACAGTCCCGAAGACGAGAGAATTGGCGCTACCTGCTTGCACCCCTGTAGTAAAGCGCAGCGCTATACGCTGAGAAAACGTTTTTTTTGCTGGGCCGGTCTAAACTTCAATAAAAGCATCAGCTTACATGCTCTACAAGGACGCCTTTTTGTATGAAAAAAGTTACGTTGTGGTTTTGTTTTTATTACTTCCCGACGATAACCTTAAAATTACCAAATTCAGGGAGCCTGGAGAATACACTTGGTACCTAGCAAGCCTGAACAGAAGTGCTACATTGAGATCAAAGTGTAGAATAACCCGCGGTTGTGACGTTACGACGCTGCGGTGGCACTACTGTCGACAAGGCTCATTCTCAGACGCTTAACGTCGCGCGAATCAAGGTTCCGCGCCCGTCCTCAGCCCAGACCTGGTCTGGGCAAACGCTGGCTCGTTTGCAAACAGCCTGTTGGCGTAATAAGGCGAAGTTGGAAATGTAAAGTACGGAATGCATAGTGTGTACCCAGCATAAGCTAACTGCAATCCTATTATATTAAAAAAAATTAACCGATTGGCGTATTTCTCTAAAGCTGGACAATAGCGATAACTGAAGAAAAAAACTCGAACGATGTAGCAAACGACGCACCTTGCAAACCAGCGTAAACAGTGTTTCAAATTTCAAGCCTATCGTTCTCACAAATGGAAATACAAGCCCGCATGGACGTCTCGCGCAGGTACAGAATCTTCTTGTTTTCGTTTATTTTTATTTTTGAAGTTTTTACAGAAGGAACAACATAGAACACAAAGAGGTACGAAAGACGCGAAAGTACGGTAAGGTAGTAGAAAACCCGCGTTTGCGTTTTAGAGCCCCTCTACTCGGTTTTGTCAGGAATAAATCGACTTTCCTCGGTCCTTGGCCCCAGTCTCGTCGCAATTTCGCCAATGTAAAGCTCGGCATCGCCATTTTATTCATTTGCTTCCTTTAATATAAGCACAGCTTTTCTTGTTCTTTCTTTCGTAACAATTTTAAAGTTACCTAGCTGAATAAAAAGAAAATTGGCATAGAGTGTTCTTTCTTTCTCCCAGAAGGCGGTGTGACAAACACACGAACGTCTTCCTAGACACCTGCAACAAAAACAACTACGAACAACAACAACAAAATCGCGATATCAAAGTAAAAAAAAAAAAGTGTTCCGAGCAAAGAGTACCAGCGAGATAAGAAAGAGTCGGAAGAAAGATTACAAACACAAGGTTACACTTGGCTCACCCCTAAGCTGACAGCGCAGTGGACGCTGCGTGCTCGTTGAACCAGTCAAATGTACATATTTGGCCACCTGATCACACTGTCGCCCGTACCTAGGCGCAAAGAGAGAGGTCAGGCGATAAAAGAGATGTTGTTGATCGGTTCGTCGAACGCGTAGCTCCCCCGCACTATCCGCTAAGGGGTAAACTGATCTGCAACAGATGAGAAGGCCGAACGAAAAATAGGGAGTGGGGGGGGGGGGGAGGAAGAAGAGCTTTCATGGCGCAAAAAAACAAAAACAATTCGGTTTTCTGCAAATCATATTGCCGGGAAACGACTGCAGTCGGCGTGGGGAAAGAAAAAGGAACTCAGCTGGCGCGATGGAATTGAAACGGGAAGAATGTGGCGCCTCATTCACGGGGCGAAGAAAAAGCTGCGCCTGCGCCTGCGCGCACGGGCCGCATCTTCTTCTGAGGCGCCCGGCGTCACCACCCATTGCCGCTGGCACATATGATGGAGGAGAAGACGGACTGCCCGTTGCCCGCCGTGTGCTGGAAAGGAATAGCCGCCCTGGCCGAGACGCTGCACGTTGCTGCAGGCAGTCACATTACCGGATTAAACTTAGCGACCCTACGTCCCTCAAATTTCGGAGGATGGTGTTCACGCGTCAGTGTGACGTCACATAATCTGGCAACATTACGTGACCTTATGGGATCTAAACTTATGAAACACAAAGTTGGGTCCGAAGTTTACAAGGCGCACCGATTGGACTATTTATTTATTTATTTATTGGGTCCTTCAGGACCCGAAGGCATTACAGAGTGGAGTGGACCAAAGTAGCACATATATCTTATGAAATTTGGCAGTTTCACGACGATGACTTCGGGCATTTGTCGGCAGCGTTCATTCGGCGCGTTCCGCGAACGTTCGGCTCCAACTTTGTGTTTGACGAGCTTAGGGCCCCTTGTGACGTCAGGTGGTGCAATGAGGTGACGTGCGATAACATATTCCCGCTACGTTTAGCGTAGATGTTTCGCCGCCACATATGGCGAAAATGACGTCATATCACGTCAAGTCATGGTGTCACAACATTGATTTCCAGTTAAATTTAGAGGAAAAATTCATGAGTTAAATTTAGCGGGAATTACGTCATGTCACATGATGTCAGAGTATCACGCGACATGACGTCAGGTAACAGCGTATCGTCACAATGTCACATTGCTGATGAAGAGCTATATTTAGAAAAAATCACTTGTCCCCTTAGAAATGACGTGACGTCACGGGACGTTATGGTGTCGCCCCCGCGTTACGTCACCCAATACTACGTCGTTACAATGTGTCAACACTGATTCCCAGCTAAATGTAGCGGAAAATATTGCGCAAAAAGTTTAGCGTGCTACGACGAACGTAAACGAAACATGTGGAATCCTCTGCGAAACCGCGCCACAAACGGCTCTCACCATAAATTTAGAAAAAACAAGAAAGAAAAACAGCGAAACAGAGAAGGTAACGCAACAAAGCGGGAAAGACCTGAGCTTGCAGTCGTATTCACACGCGCACTTGTAAAAGCGTTTGAGAGACGCCATGCGAGAGGGGGATCGTATGACCGATAAAGATGCAGCGATAGAACGGAACGAACTCGAACTTGCCGTTTGCAAATGAATATCGCTGAAGAGCCAACGGATTTCCATCGAAAGCGTGGAGTACGCGCCGTACGTTTTTATATTACCGAAAGCTACGCTTGGGTTTATAAAACTGAGATGACATTGCTGCATGATTTCCTGTAGGAAAAAAAAACCATGTACCGTACGTTACGGTCAATAGGCCGCACCATTGTATAAGTCGCAACCCAATATAGATAACTGTTTCACGCACAAAAAAAGTAAAAACGTATATATTTTTGCAAAGTCGCATTTATATATTACTAGTACTGTCAGCGCGGTGAAACTGCATTGACAAGAATCCTTATATGTATTGTGATCGTGATACATGCGTTGGCGGGAGTAAGTTTCAAAATTATCTTCAGCGAAAGGAACGAGAAATACAACGCCATCGATATATTGGCCCAACTAAACTCCACACTTAAAACTGATAGAAGTTTGACAATTGTATAAAATCACCAATGAAATTATCGAGAAAAAAAAACACCACTACTCCTACATTAGATACCAGTAACTACGATATAGGTATGTATTCGACAGACACCAAACAACGTCGCGGCCGTCAGAAGGCACGCTTTACTAAAACTTATTTGGAGGGGGAAAAAAGAAAAAAAAAACACGAGAATGCTTGGAATATTTATGCGTTCGAGTTGTAAGCGAAGCTTCGCTGCACATCTGCTATATTTCTAACCAGTCGTTTTTTCTTTCTTCCGTGAAATTTTAATGTGAGGGAGTTGCCTGAAAACGAACCATAATTTGCAAATTTCTCTCCACAATGCAAATATGTGCAATTCAAAAAAAATATTTATTTTTTTATTTTATAATTAACATTGTGTCGACGTTGACTAGATAACTTCCGGACAGATACACACTTCGCAAGGTGCCAGCAAAGTTATGCACCAAGGTTCAAAGCGTTAGCATAGAGTAGCGCTTCGGTCATTCCTTTTTTTAAGTTTTCGTCCACTGTGATATAGCATCAGCAGATCGCTCAACACTTAATTACGTCGTCCGGCTGTGCTAAAAATATAATTAAAATGTGTAGCGAATTGCTGGAAATTTAATTCTATTACGCGTGAAGCGTTCCGGTATTGCTCCGAAATGTTACCGAGCCATGTGCCTACGCTCACGGCGCTCACCAGAAAACTTAGCACGTGGCATATAAACTTGACAGCAGTTCCAAAAATAAAAAATAGCGTTAACCTTTTTTTCCTCGCCTTCCTCTTCAATCACGTGACGTCTCCCATCAGCCAATCAGCATCGAACTTCGCGGCTTCACCTTTATCCTGGCCTCAATTTTGTGTTTCAGGGAAATCTGACCATACACAATGAACGTTTCAAGTTAAAAAATAAAGTTTATAAAAACACCGGCGAACGTCGGCAAGAATGCATTTGTGTAGAGACCTCATTCGACCGCTTACGTCGGCACTGACAGCTTTAAAAACGTGGGGGCGTGGCTTATTTTGGCCACGCCTCAGGCTTTGGGATTGGTCCTTCGTCGATGGTATCAGATAATGTCGCACTCTGATTGGCTGATTAGTGATAATAAGATGCTCGGGTCTCGCCGCACCTTGTGTTTCTAAAGTATGAAATTCTTTTTTAACAGAACCCGTAATCCCAAAGTTTTGTCAGTCCGTCCGTCCGTACGTACGTACGTCGGGGCATTTCTCGCTGAATTTAGCGGGGAAAGACTGAATTGGTGTTGAGGTGATGTGATCTATACACCAATCAAGTTTCGTAGCCAAAGTGGGCGGAAAAATTGACGTCAGGTGACGTCACGTGTTCTACACCAATTCGATTTCCCCTCAAAACTTAGAGGGACAAGTGGCGTAACCTGACCCAACGTCACATGACCTAAACACCAAGTCATGTTTACAGACAAACCAAAGCGCCCCTAGCGGCAGGCCACCGGCACCACGCGTGCGCGATGGGGTGTTGGCACGAATATGCGTCGCGCCCCGCATTAACTAACCGTCAAAGTGCGATGTTGTAGGTGTCGGTGTGAATCCCTGCGCACTTTTTCTAGTCGGGATTGTTGATTCTGCGTCTTCGTAGCAATGTCTGGCTACTTTAGTGTCTTAAACGAAATGAACGAGGCTCGTTACCAGCACAGACCTTGCATAAAGTAGGTAGCGTGCGGCGGTTTCTGTTCCGCGTGACCGCCGTACAGAATGGACGCTAAAGCCTGATTCACGTGATGATTCTGGTCGCGCATTTTCAGTCGCGATGCCGCTCGGGCTCCAAAAGCGTAGACGATAGCTGGGATGCTCTTGTCGATACTGAAAATTACGAGCACAATCGGCAGCATTGCTCAACATCCTCGTTGTATCTGCTGTTTACAGAGAAACTGCTTGCCCCCGAAAAAAGCCTTCAAACTCAAAGGTATGGCGCGAAGCCTGCATCTTATCGCGGCGATTAGATCTACTGGCCGTACTGTCGTTTTGAGCGAGAGTACGAGCAGTTTGAAGGAGTTTGAAAGAATAGGCGACACTTTGCGCTCTCGAGGCTGCCGTTTGTTCATGAAGACGCACTCAACGGCTCCACCGGTTATCGGGCAGCAGCGGTTTCTTCCGTTCATGTTGGGAACAAAAAAAGCCACAGCCAGCAAATCGAGTCAGTCTGATTTTTACCTTGTACAACTAGTGACAAAGAAGCCAGCGGGGAAAAAAGCTACAGCAGCGCAACTTTACGAGTCCGCTGTCCACGACCACATTCTGATGCTCTCGAATTCAACCCATATGTTTCACGCACGAGCGAGTCATGGTAGGATGAATTGTTCACTTTACTTTCCCCTCTAAATATAGCGGGAAGTGGGTGTCACGTGAACCCGACATGAAATGCTACCCTATAGACCTTTTTTTGCTTACTCTCGTCCCAAGCCACCTGAGACATATCCGGTATGGGGGACCAAAAACTAATAAACATTTCAACCTGCAAATGATAAAAAGTTAGAGGGAGACAAAATTTGAATGTGTGACAGTTAAACTTATATCCTAAAGGTCTTCTATTCGCGTGGCAACGGCAAAAAACAATGTTTTCGCCCATACTGGAAGTGACGATATTTCAAGATGGGGGCGCCCTTGTGGAAAAGGTCTATACACCAATTTATTCTCCAGGTTATGTTTAGCAGGAAACGATTGACACAAGGTATGGTATGCACCCAGACCTCTCCACTCAATGCAGCAAAAAAATTTATAAAAAAGTTTGTTTTTTGTATTGTTCTTTCACTTTCCGAAACAATTGTTTAATGTCTTGTGTTAATTTTTTTCTATCGCACCTTAAATACATCATATCACGCATTATGGAAATTGGGAAATAAAGGTCGCCTCCAATTTTAAGCTGTCAGCAAGCATAGTTACCGGAAACACTCCTCCAATACATTTGCGATAACAAGGCCGTATGGCTGAATTGTACACGTCACATTCAAGAGGCCAACGCCCAACACGTGGATTGGACACGACTGCTGCGTTAAAGTACGGCCGGGACTGGGGCCTCGCTGATTGAACGAGTCGGCTGAGCGCTGACGCTACACTCGTGTCTAGTCCGTGCTCCACGTTGGCCTCTTGTATGCGAAGTTTCAACCATCCGGTCTTGTTATCGTTCGCCTAATCCCGCACCTTCCCTTTTCTTCCTTCTCTCTCTCTCTCTCTTTCTCGAGGGTAGGGGGATTTTGCTGCCATAAAGGCGTTAGTAAAATATTGATCCATATTGCGAAAGACACGCTCACCTCCAGCAAAGACTGTTTCCTGCCAATCTAAATAATTATGTGTCTACCTCATTGCAGCAAGCATTAGCGCCAACGCTCCCTATGGCAGCCAAAGTAAAACAAAAATCATAAAATTATTTGGTCAAAACATAATGAAAGTGCAAATATTTGATAAAGTTGGTGCGCGGTAAGAGGTGCCCGTGCTTTAATTTGCATCCGGAGGCACTAGCAATATGCGTATTAATTGAGCAGGAAGCGAGTTATAAACAAAACAAAAATATAATGATCGAGAGACTTGGTTTGAATATGTTTTCGTTTTCTTTAATTGCAATGAAATTTTGAAAGGTGAATACTGCTTAAAGCACATCCAACTTTTTGTAGATGATGAATTTGATGTGCGACACGCTAATTGCTGCCACGCGCTCAAAGAGTTTTGATATATTTCTTCAACAATTTCTCACACAAGCCTAGAAATTAAAAAAAAAAAGAAAAAACATATTATAAACACACTTCACATAGTAAAAAAAATATTTATCAATAAATATAGCTCTCAAATATTAAAATTCACACGATAAAAACAAATCGCATAAGAAGGAATACCGCGACCACTGTCAACGGGAGAGTAAATTAGTGTAAGAACTACTTAAACAATGTACAAAACGTACAGGAGTCCATCGATCGGGACACGTTACCGTGACGCTTCCTGAAGACCGTTATCGCATCACGTGACTGCAATTTCG